>JANIJN010000071.1:18460-50021 GCA_030557975.1 Soucietia sequanensis | reverse complement strand
CATTTAAATTTGTGTCATTTGATACTTGATGTTGTCTATTTTCTAATAAATTTGTTAGATCTTCAAGTAGAATACTTTGAAGGTCGTAATCTCCACTTGGACAATAGATTGAGATAATTTTTTTTTTTTTTTACTATAATGAATATATATTAAATTATTTACTAACTAGATATATACCGTCGAAAAAGGGAAAATCTATATGAAAACCCGCGTTGTTGTATGTAATTGGAGATACGTGTGTAAATTTGTGTATTTGAGGCTTATGAGATTTACATATGGTTTCCCACCATACTACTCAGTTTCGCACTCAGTAGCATTTATGAAATGATTGCACAGTGAAAGTTATTTGCTACTAGAATAACCCGCCACCTATTTACAAATTCGGCTTTTTTTTTTTCGGCTGTTGCTAGAGAAACAATTTTCACTATAATATTCCACTCCGTATATATTCATATTATAAAGTTTTGAAAAAAGAGGCAACTTGTCCGAGTGGTTAAGGAGAAAGATTAGAAATCTTTTGGGCTTTGCCCGCGCAGGTTCGAGTCCTGCAGTTGTCGTTATATTTTTTTTATATCTTTCTTTTATCCATTGTACTCAAACCAAGTATATACCATCTACAGGATTCAGCATAACAAAGCAATAATTGAATGGTTGTCATTTTTTTTTTTTCATAATTCAGGAGAAAGCATCTCCAAAAGACAGGGTCGTGAAGAAATTCACTAAATTGCAACAATGTATATATGTAAAATGAACTTTTTAAAGCAAGAAATATATATTGATAAGAGTTCAAGTATGTGCGATACAACGGGAGTCTTATTTCTGTATCTGCTCAAAAGATAGTAGAAATACTTATGAATTATGTTACTATCGAGAAAGCTAGTATGATTTCTCTTTGGCAAAATTTCAGCATAGTATAAATTCATTTGAGCCAGCTTATCAAAAATATTGAAATGGTATATATATACCACGAATACCCTTGTATAAAACTACAATAAGTAGATGAGAACCAATCTTATTTTTTACTCTTCTTTACTTAACCTGGCATCTCTGCAATGAATCACCAATTAAATGATATTACAGTCACCTTGGCTGCCCACACTCCCACTTCAACGTCTGTTACAGTAAGAACTAGACCACAATCCTCTACAACTTATATAGATGCAGCACGATTCACTACAGCCCCTGTCACATTTGCTTATAGTACACACACATCTACATCTACGTTTAACGACGCAGACTATCTGTTCTTTCAATTTATACTTTTGATTCTCGCTTTTACCGCTGGTGTCATTCTTCTTTGGGTTATTTGTTATCTTCTTTTCAAAGGTTTTAGAATCTTGTCACGCAAACGTAAAGAAAGAAAGCAAAGACTGGATGTCGATGTTGAACTTCCAATTTATACTCGACGTTCATCAAATGCTCTTTTTTATAATACACTTTATGGTCAACAAAATGACGAGCAGCCACCTTCACCAACCCCTTCTGGATCACCTCCTTCTTCACCGCCTCCGTATAAGTCTCCTCCTGTTTACGCTCCATTTGACCCTATGGTAATTGCTTTAGCACATACCATTCATTGATTGTTCAAGCATATCGGTTTTTTGATTGCAAATTGCGCGTTTGTCGTATAACAAAGGCACAAACAGATTATAAAAAAAAAAAACAACCGAACAAAAAAAGAATTTGGACTCGTTTATATTTTGAAGGAACTACAGAAATACATGAATTCACATTAAAAGACCAATCAAGAGTATTATACATTATGGCGGATGCAGAAAAGTCTAAGGTTGCATTTATAACAGGTACCACATCTAACTTGGGTATCAATATAGCCTATAGATTGATCGACCAACTTCCACAGTCCACTAATGTTACTTTGGTAGTGACTTCACGTACCTTACCAAGAGTTACAGATGTCATAACTGAGATTAAGAATCACGTTATCGAAAAATATCCAAATAGAACGGGTTCATTGGAGTTTGATTATGTTCTACTCGATTTTTCAGATATGGTTTCTGTTTTAAGTGCTTATTATGATTTAAATAAAAAATATACAAAAGTTGATTATTTATTTATAAATTCATCTCAGGGTCTGTTTTCAGGAATTGATTGGATGGGAGCAACTAAAGAAGTACTATCAAACCCACTAGAAGCTGTTACAAATCCAACATACAAAACTCAAAAAGTAGGTGTCATGTCGACTGATAATATGGGACTTGTATTTCAAGCTAATGTATTTGGACCATACTATTTAATTCATAAAACCAAACATTTGCTACAAAATGGTGGTAAAATCATTTGGATTTCTTCAATCATGTCAGATCAAAAATTCCTTTCATTCAATGATCTTCAGCTAATAAAGTCACCTGAATCATATGAAGGCTCAAAAAGATTGATTGATTTACTTCATTTTGCAAGCTACAAAACTTTAAAGACGGAATATAACATAGATCAATATTTGGTACATCCTGGAATCTTCATAAGTTATTCATTCAGTAAGTTTTTGAATGTGTTTACTTATTATGGTATGTTGTTACTTTTCTACTTAGCAAGACTTTGTGGATCCCCTTATCATAATATTTCAGGATACATTGCAGCCAATGCACCTATTGTAGCTGCCCTTGGCTCTGAAGATCAAAAATTTAAATTGGGCTCGACAAGTAATAAGTATGGTCAAGAATCATTGCTTCGTAAAGAAATCGACACTACTGGTGCTGAGGATGTCCTTGCGTATCTTGATCAGCTCGTTGGAGAATGGGACGTAAATTTTAAAGACCAAATTGTGAATACTCGTCAACCATAATTAGTTATATAACGATGTATATTCACTGCTAAAAAAAAGTCGTATAGTAGTATTATTACATATTCAACGTCTCATGTTATCAAATCTTCATTGTATAAATAATAGATCAGCTAAATTGATTATAAATTATGACTTAAGCAATTACAGCCACAACCAGTGCAACATTCTTGCTCATGATTATCAGTTTCATATTCGGTTGTCCACCACTCAACTGCACAATCAGCGTGTAAAACATGTTCACAATTCGTACAAACCACAACTCTTTTGGTTACAGTAAGCTGACATAAAGAGCAATATTTTAGAGCATTTCGTTTATTGGTATTCCATGCATTATGCTTACTTGACTGAATTTTCGTTGGCGAGTCAATTGATTGCTGGGCTGAGAATTCTAATTGATTGGACTTGGATTTTTTCCTGAAACCAAACATAAATTTATGAACATTGAATGGTGAGTCATCTTGATTATGGCTAGATCCTGAAACTTCTGAGTTGGGATAATTGAATTTCAAAATCTTAATTCTATTTATCGGAAGACCCCAGATAAATAGCATTTCAGCATACTGTTCTCGATAAAGCTTGATTTTCTCATTGTCTTGTGAATCTAATAAAGCAGATGTATAAGCATCATCAAATAAATCGAGAGTATCAGTATTCATCATTTTTACTGTTATTGAAGGTGGGGCCCTTATTCTATTTTTATTGAATCCATTTGCAATTTGTTGTTTTTTCTGCTGAATTGTTTTTTGTTTTTTAGGACCTCCATGATACATTTGAATAGAGCTTTTTCTGTTTTGGAAATTTGAGTAGTTACTGACAGTGGCATTGCTATTATGTCTTGAAAACATTTGATTTCTAGGTGTGAAGTTATAATCACCGGGTGGGGAAATCTCACTATAAGGCAATAAAGAGTTACTTGGCTGTATACTTTTTTTGAATGAGCTGAATCTATCAGAATATGAGTCAGGTATACCGCTATAGTCCATTGAAGAGGTAATAGATTTAGGATAGCTCGCATTGTTATTTTCTAGTCTATTTGTTGATAAGGAAGAGTTACGATGGCTCTCGGGTTTAATATCAGGTGTGGGATCACTAGTGAAAGATTCGTGAAATGTATAAGTTTGGTGTTTATTATTGAATGCGAAGAAATTTGAGTCATCGGTAAATTCCTTCAAGTCCATCATTGAAGGAAGAAGTGGTTTGACTTGATAAGGTGTGTTGATTGGAATATTAAATAGATCATTTGCATTCCTTTTTATGTTTGATGCATTTTCAAATAATATACAAGATAACATAGCAAGCATTTGGATATTCCCCTTCAACTCAAAGTACTTCACAATTTCCTTTATCAACCATGTATGTCCTAATGGATGCGCACCCCAATAAAATCTATAATTGTTGCCAGCATCACGAGCTAGGTTTTTGCCTATAACAGAGTTTTGAACCAATTCATTCATTGACTCATTTTTTTGCATTTTAAGACCTGTTTGTGAAGATACTAGTCCATTATTGATATCATTTATCCTGACATCTTTTATCAAGACCATTTCGAGTATTTTCCACACATCGCTTATCTCGTTCAATCCATACCTCAAGGCGACGTCACTATTATATCTAGCTAAGTTTTCAGGTAGATCTCCGAGAACTCTATATTCACAAGCAAGTTCGATTTTTTCGGGTATTAAATGTCTAAAGTCATAAATTTTGACCACATTTTTTTTCTTATTATTACGATGACTTCTTTTTTTAGATAATTTGTTGTTAGATTCACCACCCTGAGCAGACGATTTGTAATTAGAGGTGGTTCCACCTTGACTTGCTGCTCTATTAAATGATGATTTGTTTCCTTGAGATATATATCTGTTGCCCAATCCAACCGAGGTTTTGAACAATCCAGGAATTCGAGATCTGGAAGGCACGTCGTTTTGAAGGATCTCGTCCCAATCATTTGTGAAACTATCATCCGATGAAGATGAGGTTATGGATTCGGAATCTGAACGATTATCACGATCGTCATTATTCGAATCGATGTCACTAGCATCAGTATCTGACTCTGAAGTGTCTGAATCATCGCGATGGTGTCGACTTGTTTGTTCTTTCAAAGTAAACCCGCCTTCTGAAAATTTAAATACGTTGAGTTGTTGTAATGTTTTCGAATCTTCTTCATTACTTTTGGGAATAAAAAAGCATACCAACTGACCTGTATGTGACCAGACAGCACCACATCCCTTGGGAATTGGTGTTGAATCAAAATTAGGTGGGCCTGCGCTATCAGGAGTGATATTTGACCTAACATCATTGTTATGATCCTCTGTAAAGCCAACGTTTTCACATTCATTGAGATCAGTGCTATTTGCTATATTATCATTTATTGCTAACAAGTCGGAATCGTCTTCATCTTCAGATGACAGATCGTCTTTCATGATGTTGAAGTCATCATCAGGTTGTTGGTTAATTAAATCATCAGCCCAGCCTTCTGTACCAATCTCTTGAATATAATCTTCCGCTTCTCCAATGTTTTCATCGTTGCTGGTTTCTCTTGTATTTTCCAACATTAAAGAATCTGATAAGCCAATTTTATCACCTAACAAATATCTCAAACATGGTTCAAGACAAAATCTTTTGTATTTGTTAGAATAAAATCTAGCTATCTCGTCCAATGTTTTCAACATTTCCTTTTTTATTTGTGAAGTTAATTCATGAGTCTCCTCTATGTCAAATTTTATTAGATTCAATTTCTGTAACTTCGCTAGTTTTCTCAGAGACGAGATTTCATCTATATGTTCAAGAAATGGATAGTTCTTGGGGACTATGATTTCAAGTCTAATAAAAATAAGTTTTTGCTCTTGTGGTTCATCGCCGATTTGGATCATAGATGTATTATTCTGTGAGGTATTGGTATCGTCTGCAGCAGTGACAGAGTTACTTGAGTTGGCATACTGGCTGGGTAATTTATTAGCTGATGTCGTCGCTTCAGACTTGATATCTTTTTTGACCTCTTTCTCGATAACAGACTCGCTAGCAGTTGTATTGTTATTGGAAATTGTAGTGTTAGGTGCGGCGGTAACTGAAAGAGATCCACCAGAAACAGCATTGTTAGTGCTCGAAAGAGATCCACCGCCATCTCCACCCCCGTTGGATTGACTACTTATATTTGTTGTTGAATTGGTGCCATTGTCGGTAGAATTGATTATGGGTTTTGGTCCCCTCAAACTCATCACCAAATGACCAGTTGATACAGAAATTTTTTCGAATCGAATTTTAGGGAACTTATGGCCGACTATACTCACTTCTTCTCCTAGATTAGTCGGTCCATCTTCTTCGTCAACTGAGCCATCGTTTTCATGATTGCTGGAATGACCAATACGAACACCTGAAATCCAGTCCAAATGATTTAGCTGTGAAGCATTACTCTGCTTATAGCTTTGGGAAAGGTTATACTTGACAAGAGAAGATAAAATATCTCCGCTGTGATCTTTTTCGAGATCATCTATAGTGACAGGTGGTTCTATACAAAAAGTATTATATGTGAAGACCTCTTTGTGGTCATTGTCTCTGTAATTTTTAAATTTTTTACCGTCTTCGATATTCAAATTTTCCTTGTTTTTTATCAAATCTTCAGAATCCAGTTCTTCATTGATTAATGTGTCTAGTATTTTGTGATAAGATGGATTATAGTTTACGTTCTTGTATAAGTCTTCATCATGAGGCCATAACTTAAGATCGAAATCTTGGGACAGCCATGAAACAAGTTGATAATCTTTCCAATCTCGTTTTCTTTCAAATCCACTATAGTTTTCATGACGTTTTCTCCATAGAAAATCCTTAATTGGGCCATTATGACCTTTGAACGAATGAATTGGGTTGGAATTTATGATTTGAGTTTTATTTGCTTCTTTCGCCGCTTTGAATTCGTTGTCATAATTGACGACATGGACTGAATCTTGTCCTCCCCTCAAAGGCATTACACCGCATGCTTTCTCTTTACCGAAGGGCAATGATCTAGCTCTTGCAACTGGAAAGTCAGTATTTATTATCACACTTGGATCCAAGGATCTACTGTTTATATTTTTGCTATCAAAAAAGTTGAATTCGTTGGCCAAATTTCTTGCTTTATTGGTACTTAAATCCCAAAATCTTATCAGTTTGTCATTGGAGCAAGTTATAATATTTGATATACCATTACTGAAATCTAATCCATTGACCTTTCCATTATGAGCTTTATTCACTTTGAAAACAGGTAGAGCGCCTTTTCTTGAATCCCATATGTAGAAGCTATCATCATGACTTGATGCTATTTCATAAGGATTTTTATGATTCCATTTAACTTGAGTTGCACCGGCTCTCCATTCAGCCCATTGACCTACCGGCCGTCTTGGGGTTCGCATGTCCCAACTTAAGATGAAAGTGTCAATAGAACATGTGGCTAAAAGTTCGGGATCAAAGGGATGAAAATTTATATCAGTTATAGCTCTTGTATGTTGATGTAAAACGTTCAGTATAGCGTTATTTGAAGGTCTTGATAAGTCCCATAATAAAGCTTTCTGATTGGAAGTAGATATACACCACGAAGGTTTGGCGTTATGATGAGGAGACCATTGGACATCGGCAACTTCCCATGAAGTTATATGATGGAGCCATCTCGGCGTTGTAAATGGGTCATCTAAATCGATTATGAATAATCCTCTTCGTCCTGCCAATACTGCGTCCCTTCCATTAGGTGAAAGGGACATGGCACCGATAGCACCATCTACACGCAACAGAAGCGAGTTCCCAAACGTTATAGAATCATACGGGCTATGACTGTGCAGTGACATATATAAATTGTTATTCTGATTCTTTGGTTTTGTAATTGACTTAAACTTTCAAACTTAGTTTATCTCTTTCTTACAATCAATATAAAATCTATTTTATATCGCGCTATGAAAAAAACAGAGCATGGATTTTGGCAAAAAATGATTAGACCCATAATAACGTCAATACATCATCATTTCATTAGACTTAAACATCAACTAGTGTTAATAACATATATATATATATAATAGATCCTGTACAATGAGTGAGGAAATAGCAGCATCCAAAAGTATAGAGGATAGGGAAGGGGAAGATGAAGAAATGGAAGATGCGTTTGTTGATAATGAAAAACAAACAGAAAATTCAGAATCATCACAACAACAGTCAAGTAAACAACAAGAAAAGTCAAAGAAGAATGAAACACCAACGCCAATCAGTTCAGCTCCTCATATACCAGATTTACCAGAACTTACGAGAAAGGATAAAACATTAAAGGAAGTACTCGATTTGATGGATGGTGAATTTGCTCCTATTATACCAGATGCAGTAACTGATTACTATCTAGCTAAAAACGGATTTGAAACGTCAGACGTCAAGATTAAAAGATTATTAGCATTAGCTACTCAAAAATTCATTCTGGATATAGCTCAAGATGCATTTGAATATTCACGTATTCGTAGCGCATCCTCGGTTTACAATTCATCAAATCCTCAAGTAAGAGCAAAACAACTCTTACAAGGACAACAATTTGCTAATCAACAATCTATATCTGGTTCTAGTGGAGGTTCTAACACAATTGATGGGCAAGGTGATCAGCAACCAGCTCAACAACATTCTACAAGCAATGCTGGTAATCAACAAGGAAAAATTGTATTGACAATGGAAGATTTGAGTAGTGCCTTGAGTGAATATGGTGTTAATACTAGCAGACCTGACTTTTATCGCTAATCATATTTTAAAATTCCATTCTTATTTTCCTTGTCATCTCTCGGTGTGTATTATTCTACTTTGTTGGATGCTGAAATGATTCTTTTGTATACTATATATTATTAAATAGCTTAAAAATGTACACATGTGTGAGCTAAAACTCCTTGCAACTTTAATTTTCCAAAAACTTATCAGATATATTAAAGATGAAACATTTTCTCTTTCTACATGTGTGCTGCTACTATGGAGAGAGATTTGGCAAAAAAAATAACGACAACTGCAGGACTCGAACCTGCGCGGGCAAAGCCCAAAAGATTTCTAATCTTTCTCCTTAACCACTCGGACAAGTTGCCTCTTTTTTCATATATTCATGATGTAAATATATATACAGGGCAATATTATAGAGAAAAAAAATTCTTTTTAAAAAATTTAACCTTTTTTTCAATCTGCACGATTATCTTCGTAGCAATCTATCCTTTTATCCCCGTTAATCCAACGGTATATAGTTAATTTATAGTTTTATAGTTATGTATATATTCAATATAGTAAAAAAAAAAAAAAATCTGCACTTATTTATATGCTTCAGTTGCTGACCATCTCGGCGTATCCGTTGATACAAAGAGCTAACCAGGGTTTTGAGGACCGACTGTTTTCCAGCTATCATGTCGGGGTTTGAACGTGATCTTACGGATTCCATTAATCATTTAAGCATTGATCACTTCGCTGCGTTTTCAAGCTATATGTTTTGCAGCTCTCTGCCCTTGTAGTTAGATACTATCGATATCCTTAGATTAAATACACACCAGTTAGTTGATTGTGATCGGTAAGTAGATGAACCGTAGTGATAGACTAATTAGATGTTTTGTATTTACTAGTTAACAATTGATAGGGTAGTTTACGTTAACTGGAATAACTTTATGCACTTTTTTATTATGTATTTAAAAGACTATATTCTAAGTGTCGGGGTTTGATTAAGATCAGGGCATAATAGGTATAACTAGAATGTACTGATTCCTAGCTGTATCTCAAGATTATATAATGCAGCTATGACCCCCCTTGTAGGTAGGTACTATCAATATCTTAGATTAAATACACACTGTTGTTAGTTGATTGCGATCGGTAAGTAGATGAACCGTAGTGATAGACTAAGTAGTTGTAGTATTTACTAATTAGCAATTGATAGGGTAGTTTACGTTAGGTAAAATATTTTTATGCACTTTTTATTATGTATTTAAAAGACTAATATATATTTCTAAGTAACTTGTTGGAGGAATTTTAGCTCACACACACACACTGTTGAAATATATTGGAATAGTATTACTGATGGCTATGTTGTGTCGGCTGTGTTTAATAGCAAAGATTTAGCATTGCGTTGGTATGTTACACAAGCAATGCTAAGACCAACTATTACAACTTAATACATATGGTCACGCATAACAGTAAAACAAATTGTATTGAATTGATTTGTATAAGTAGATGAATATATTCTCATCTATCTTATATAGTTTATATATGTTTAAGTAATTAATATAGTTTATATTATTGTGAATATAAAAAGTTAATCAAAGTTTAAAAGTGTTAAAATGTCATTGTCTACTCCTCAAAGAAATATGGACTTACAACACACACACCCACAATAACATTATGTCGACGAAGTTCGACCAATGAACCACGTCCTCTAAGAGAACAAAATATAAGAAAATTGAAATGCAGCTTCCTTATATATTTTGTGTACGAATCATCGACGATGATATTGCGGCATTCTTATTCGTTGTCGCTTAACTCACCTACGAAGTCATATCCTTCGTTGTCGCTTCACTCGTCTGCGACATTGTCTTATGTCGCTCCACTCATCTGCGACATTGTCTTATGTCGCTCCACTCATCTGCGACATTGTCTTAAATAATCAACACTGCATCTTGCCTGCGTATCTGGTGTACTGGCATTACATATGGTGTACGTATTTCCTAGTGATTAAATTCCAATGCCATCATATCATAAAACTTTTGGATTTTTTTTTTTTTTTCTTCCTCTTTTGCAATCTTATCTTTTTGTCTTTGATTCTTATTTAACACTTTCTTTTGTTTAGTGAATTCATTTCTGGAGAGACTTTTAAGGGGGCAGTCTGGACCAATATGATCGTCCAGTCTGCATAGTTTACAGACTTGATGAGGGCAGTTAAATCTGGAGTGATCTTGGACTTTACAGTTTGAGCAATGTTGGAGGTGGGATACAATCTGGACTTTAGATTCATAATTACCAGATTGTACCCGAGGTGCTGGAATCTCATTATTGTTAAGAAAAATAATGACAATGTAAGTCGAATCGAACATAAGCGATTCCCATTTAGATGGAAATACTTTTATGGTAGGTAAGCTTTTCATGTGTTTACAATGAGCGTAGAAAAAATTTTCTGGATCTGAATTTGATATCATAGGAGCACTGTAAGTTACCAATGCGCAACCTCCTGAGAAATCACAAAGGTCAAGGCCAAATTCAGCCCCATTGCAAGATGTTAATTTGGCTTGGTTGATGGCATCTTTATAATCATCAAATTGTTCTTGATGGGTGGGATATCTCCCTTTTGAGTTCAATTCAAAGATATTACGGAAAGCTTTATATTGCCTGATGTAAAAACATTCTAGGGTTTCATTGTATTTGATGTGTTTCCAGTAGATGCCCCAAGACCGGATGAAATGGTATAAACGATTTATGTCGGTTCTCAAACGATCAATTTCTTTTTCACAATTTGCTATTATGTCTTGTAAATTCAGTAAACGATCTTTTTTGCCCTGAGGATTAGCAGACCCAAACTTTCTGTTCACTGCTACAATTTCATCCTTGTAACTTTGTAGTTTTCTGGATTCTCGATCAAGGAGATTTGTTTTGTCATCGTGAATTTTTTGTTTGCTTTGCGAAATTCCATGACAGTAGTCTTTGATGATGCTAATTGAAGTTTCGACTGATTGAGAGTTGAATACATGTTGTGGAATCTTGAAGAATACCTTATCTGTCGTTGTTTCATGAAAGGATTCTAAAAACATTGATCTTTTTTCGTACTCTATGCCTAAGAGCACTTCAAAGTTTCTGTTCCTTTCAGTTTTACTTCGTATGCTTTTAAAAAAAGCATGTGCGTATTTTTCGTATCGGTATTCCTGAAGTAGTTCTTGATTTTCCACAAAGTACTTTACAATTTCGTCAGAAGGATTATCATAATTTTTGTAAAGCTGGACTACCGCTTTTTGAACGTAAATGTTCAAATTTTTGGGATCTTGATGTTCAGTTAGTTTACCGATCCAGGGATAGGTTTGGCAGAGTCTTTCGAATTCATTTAATTTAACTGAAGGTTTTTCTTTATGAGCGAGGATAGATTTGGGAATGACACCATCCCACGCTTTAGGGCGTGTGGCACTGTTTGAGGAACTTGTATTTAAAGAAAAGTTCTTTTCTTTTTCAGTATCATTTTGAGATTGATTTTTTGAGTTTTTTTGGGGATTTTCAGTTCTAGTTGAAGGTGAAACAGTGATATTTTTTTGGTTTTTTTGGTTTTTTAGATTATAAGATTGTAAAGTTGAATTTACTACTTCAGTAACAGATTTAGTAGGAAGGTTAGCATCGTTATGTGTAGGAACACCCGAAACTTTTGAAATTGAAGTTGAAATTAAATTCGACGATTCGGTGGTGAGGGGCAAAGTTGGAACTTTGGAGGTGGATTCTTTAATTATCCCACGTCTAACAGACCCAACTGATTGGCTCAAATTGAAGCTCTGATTGAGACGATCATTTTGAGGGTAATTTGAGAAAGCGACATTGAAATTTATTAGCGTATCTTCGTCAATCTCCATGAAATCGTTTTCTTTGTTTTGATTTTTCTCATAATTTCCTAACTTGTTTGGACCCTGGTATTTTTTATTTTTTTTTGCATAGTCGCTGGAAATACTTTCTGAAATATCTGAACTATCTATGTCCATGTCCATGTCCATGATAGATGTGTTCTTTTTTTTGTTTTTTTTTGTCAAATTATTTATCTTATTTATCTTATTTTATTTATCATTTTATTTATATTATTTATTTAATTTGCTTATTGTACGCGCACGCATGATAACAAATTCATTCAAAGAACCACGCTTCCCGTATCAAACTCATGAGAGCTGAAATTTATTTGAGCACATTGTTGCTGAAGAATAAAGAAGGGTATATAATTTTTTGTTCAAATAGTCAACACTTACTGATGTACGAATGGAAGGATTGTAAAATATATCGCTTGTTTTGTACCACTTGATCTAATTATGACATGCTAAAATATCGAGTTACCAAACTCATATGATAGTATTTGTTTTATCCATAAGTAAGTAGTAAACAGGTGATTGCACTCATTTTATGGAAATAAGATATGAATACCACACATACAAAGTCTCATTAATAGTAAATGTTGGGTTTGTAGTGAGTTATTTTAAAATCGAAACCAAAATCAAAATCATGTGTTCAAGAAGAGTGAAAGAATAGACTATCTTTTCTATTGTTCAATAGCATAGGCTCTCTATAACCCGTTAAAGAACTACATTGTACAAACTTATATTTTTTTATCTTTCTTGTAGATACATGATATCAACGACAGGAGTGAAAAATTAAAAAAAGAAAGCCCCTTGAAAATCTTATTGTGAATTAGCCTGCAATAAATCAAAAGACAATAGAACAATACATCATGATATCTTTCCAAGTCTAAACTTCCAATATGTGTAGCATTAGAGAGATTATAATGAAAAATTTGTGGTCTTTCTTCAAGAATTTGAATATAGATATTGTGTGTATCTCATTGCGCTGAAATTTCATACACATTTAAGCTTTGAATTTCAGATTGTTTAGTAGTCAATCTACCTTACATTTGTTGTAACAAGTTGTGGGCAAGGAACAACCCTTATTTTACTTGAAGAACAATAGAGTGGTATTTCACTGATAAGAAAATGACCATTTTGGGATAAATTAATCGCATGAAACAACTAAAAGAAAAAAATTGTTTCAGATTTTTTCGTATTTCGATCTTTTTTATTTTTTTTTTTTTTCAAGGGATTTTTGAATGCCGCAATAACCACTTGGGATTATTATTGCAACTATTTATATGATGTTTCAAAATATGCAAGGGTATACATGACCCCATCTATGGTGTTTGATGGAATTGCATGGATACAGGTGGTGTGGTTGTGACGGAGTATTTAAAAGGATGGTGTTTTCTCATTAAACAGATTATATCAAATAAATATTACTCAAATATATCAAATAAATATATGTCATATACATCATATAAATACTTCTTATTTTCAATATGGGACATCAAACAAATCAAAGAAACATTGTTTTCAATATATCACAAAACTTTAGGATAACAGAAATCATAGGAGAAGGAGCATATGGAATAGTATGTGCAGCAATTCATATACCCACAGGAACAAAAGTAGCTATCAAAAGAATTGAACCATTTGATAATGGGTTATTCTGTATTAGAACATTAAGAGAAATTAAATTATTGAATTATTTTAAAAAACACGAAAATATAATTGGATTACATGATATTCAAAAACCACCAAGTTTTGAACAATTTAATGAAGTTTATTTAATTCAAGAATTTATGCCATGTGATTTACATAAAATAATATATACACAAATTTTAATGGATGATCATATTCAATTTTTCATATATCAAATTTTAAGAGGATTAAAATTAATTCATAGTGCAAATGTAATTCATCGAGATTTAAAACCATCAAATATATTAATTAATGAAAATTGTGATTTAAAAATTTGTGATTTTGGTTTAGCAAGAGTTGATAATTCTCGAGATAAATTAAACGACAATAATAATGGTAATGATAGGAATAATAATGATGGACTTTCAATGTTAACGGAATATGTTGCAACAAGATGGTATAGAGCACCCGAAATCATGCTAACTTCATCACAATATACTACTGCCATTGATTTATGGTCAGTAGGTTGTATTTTAGCTGAATTATTTATAAGTACACCTTTATTTCCAGGTAAAGATTATAGACATCAATTAATTTTAATATTTCAATTATTAGGTACACCAATGGGAGAGAATTTTGAAAATATAAAATCAAAAAGAGCTAAAAATTATATATGTACATTACCATTTCAACAACCATTAGATTTAGATGTTTTTTTCAATACTCATTATAATAGATTGAAAAAACATAAAAATTTTGGTGAAATAAATCCATTGGGACTTGATTTATTAAAAAAATTATTAGTTTTTGATCCAAAGGAGAGAATTAATGTTGATCAAGCTTTAAATCATCCTTATTTATCAATGTATCATGATCCAAATGATGAACCAATATCGGATCCTATTGATATTGAAGAATTTAAATTTAACAAAGATATTAAAATGAATTTGTTGGATTTGAAAAAACAAATGTACCTGCAAGTAATGAATTTAAAACATTAATTAACCCAATTCAAGATGAATGAAACACGAAATATTTTAAAGCAATATTATTTATTTTAGCTTTTTTTTTTTTTGTATTCGTATCACTAATTATATGCAACCTATGTTTAATTGTTATTCATTCTATGAATTCAGCATCATGAACCTTTAATCTATGATTTTTAATACGAACAAGCTCTACCGTAGTGGCTGCATTGAATTTACCATAAACCTGGACGCTACTCATTGTCAATCAAGTAACTTATAATGTTTATTCTTACTTGTTACTGGTTGCTAATAATCAAACTTTCAACGATGATTAAATATTTTTTTAGAGTTACGTAATTTTAAGTAGGTTTAATATACGAAGAGCGCACAAAACGTTAATATGATAATGATATTCTTATAATAAATGACAATTATAACATTGCGAGAGTAATTTATAATGTTATTAGTGTTACGAGTAGTGACTGATAATGTATATGTTGTTAGAAATTTGGTTTTTATAATAAAAAATTGTACCTCGAAAAATTTTGGCAATTTATCGTAAGTACATCAACATTTAGATGACTAAAGTTATAAAATTTCTTACATTCCGTTTAATTCTTAAATAATATTTTGTATCCACAATAAAAAATTCTTATGAATAATGTAAGTGCTATGAATGTTTACAAAAACAATAAAATTAATTTATAATTTTCCTTGTTTGTGGATTGACAGTTGGTGAATATATGTAAAATAATTTAATCAATTACAGTATATATAGGAATATATAAGCTTAATTTTAACCATTATAAAAACCTCTTGTAGAAGGTAGACATCAAACTGTAGTTTTTTGAATATCTTCTATATGACCATATCTAGTACTTCAAATGGAAATGAAATCATTCAGTATAAAACGCAGACAAAAATTCCATTTTGTCAGTTTTGTGAATTTTGTCAATTTTGTCAATTTAGTTGCGAAAAGACAAGAAAAATAAAAAGAAAAACAATAGACATTTATTACAAAGTTGTCATTCATTTGATAACTATATTCTAAAACTGAAGAACAAAGGTTTTTAATAGGCTACTATGATACTATTTAGGGATAATGAGATATTTCACATCCAATAATTTTCAGTTCTTATATTAAATATAAAGATTTTTTCAATACTATCGTGATCAATTTAACAATTTTCATAATGACATAAAAGTTACAAGATAAAGAATAGCTTGTCGTATACTATTTTAGAGAAGCTTAATGAAAAAGTATAAAGTAATGTACATTTTAATAACGATGAAAGCAAACAAAGACACATATATAATCAATATATAATAATAAATTAATACAAATATCTAAAATCAGGAGATATTTTACTACCATCATTACCCTTACCTAATTCTCTTTCCCAATTCATTGTACCAGTAACGATTTTCTTATTAAGCATTAATAATCTAACTCTTAACATAATTGCACAAACAATAGCAAGTAATATAAAAACACAATTACAAATATAAGCCACTAAATAACGAGGAGCGGCACTTGGGAAATATAAATAAGAATTCCAAATTGAAGCAGAGTTGGAAACACAATTCATGGTTGATAAAGCAATGGCTCTTTTCAATGGAGGACGAGGTACACAATTTGACATCCAGGCTAAAATAACGGTGAATGAACAATAGAGGGAAGGAACCATAATACACATACCAAAATAACGAGCACCCACGTTTAAGGTGGATACATTTATAATGAATGAAATAAGGGATATGAAAAGGGGGAAAATAACATGCCAAAATCTTTCACCTGATTTATCAGCATGTCTTGCCCAAAGATAAGTAGCCACCACGGCGATAAGGTAAGGAGGAGCTGTTAAAACAAGAGTAATCATACGACTAAAATTTAAAGTTTCAATGATTGAAGGGAAATAATTAGTTACACCACAAGCAGCCACTAACCAAGATAAAATACCAGTAACAAGCCAAACCTTAACATCTGAAAGAGCTAATTTTAATGAACCCATATAACCGGTAGCCGATTCAGCATCATCATCATCCTGACCAATTTCACGTCTTAATTTCCACATAATCATATCTTTTTCTTGTTGAGTTAAAAATTTTGTATTATGAGGTAATTGAGGTAAAATCATATATGCCACCCCCGATAAAGCAATTGTAATACCACCCAATATATAAAAACAAAAAGACCAATGCATAGATTGAAGAATCCCGGCATTAATTAAACCAGAAAATGCACCCGATAATAAAGAACCCGAATATAAGATTGAATTACGAAGAGTAAGTTCTTTTCTAGTATACCAACAACTTAAAGTATATAAACAAGAACCGAAAAAGCCAGCTTCCACAATTCCAAGTAATAATCTAACCACCAATAAACCAGCATAACTTCTAGTGGCACCAGTACAAGTTGAAATAATACCCCATATACACATAATACTACTTAAAAAAGTAGCCGGTTTACCAGTTTTATTAAGAAACATATTGG
The DNA here is from genome assembly GCA_030557975.1 of Soucietia sequanensis. Classification (NCBI taxonomy): domain Eukaryota; kingdom Fungi; phylum Ascomycota; class Pichiomycetes; order Serinales; family Metschnikowiaceae; genus Soucietia; species Soucietia sequanensis. Next base: position 32,573 of record JANIJN010000071.1, on the reverse strand, counting down.
CAGGAATTTGCATAAGAATATAACCCACGAATAAAATTGAAATACAAGTTTGATATTGAGCACCTACAAGACCTAAATCTTCTTCCATACCACCTAATCTTGCACTAGCAATACTATTACGATCAAGATAATTTAAAATGTAAAGTACAACTAAGGTTGGTAATAAACGAATATCGGCGATTCTAGTGGTTCTTTTTTCTAAAGCAATTAATTCATCTTCGGATAAACCACGAAGTGATTCAGGAAGGGATAAATTTTTAATTAATTCTTCATTTAAATTTGGATCAATGGTTTTATTTGATTTTGAAGTTGTTAATGGATCAATTATTTCTAATTGTTCAATATGAGATAATTCTAATTTATCATTATCATTTTTATCAACATTTTCAACAGTTTCAATTTCTGATTTATTGAGGTTGGGAGATGACATTGTTGATAGATGGATGAAGAAAGAGAAAGAGAAAAAGAAAAAGAAAAGAGAATAGGAAAAGAGAATGAAGGGGGAGGGGATGAGTGGTTTATATATGATATTTGTATAATATTAATATAAAGAGATTAATATAAGACAACATTGTAATGTGTTGGGAATGAACAATGTTGGGGGAGTTGAAGATGAAGTTTATACTTTTATATTCTATTGTAGTGCTTTATATTGCAGTATATGGGGGATTGACACGGTAGTGCACATTACACGAACACGGAATAATACATACACTACACTGTATTGTATCTGGAATTCCAACAAGATTTTTGGAGATTGCATGATATCATACTATATACTACACGCTATGGTCTGGTACAGTATACTGCAAGATAGTATATAGTGTATAACAAGATACTATACAATATAGTTAGTCTAGTATAGTGACAGTGACAGTACCGTATAATTAGTCCAGTTAGTGACAGTATCGTATAGTTGTCCAGTCTGGTCGATATGGTCGTGTCTCGGCAAATGTGTCTGTGGGGTGGAAGGGTGGGGTAGCCACCGTGACACATGGTGGGGGACACAATGGCAAGAAATAGAGTGAACAATGTAACATCTCCAAAGTGGGCGTGGGGGTGGGGCCACAAAGCGCATCTGATTGCGCGGCCACCTCTCTCACGCGACCATATACTATACTATATAATATACTATAATATACTATTTGACTCCAACTCATCAGTAAAAATATCATTGACCATAGTAATCATAGATCGTAGAATATTTTAAAGCCCCCTTCCGTAAATGATATCTTGAGATCGATTTATAATTCTTCATAGTATAATCACTACTTTTATATCAAAACTTGATAAAGTCAAGTTCGCTTAAGTTAACTTCAATTTTTTATATAATTCTCACCAAGTTTATGCTTTTTCAACTACGAGTGAATCTTCATCACTTGTATCCGTCACTACATTATTCAGTAACTCTTCCTTTCAAGCTAGACAACTCGCACATCTCTTTAACTGGTAAACATCGGAGTTGTTCTTGATTGGCTTATATTATAGTTTAGCACGCCCAATATTCAAAAAGCAGACTTCTGCCTTGCTTATCGTTACGTTTCTTGGCTCGATATTATTATGTAAAAATTTTAAATCTCTCATATTTTCATTTTTTTTACTTCCACCGCCAATGATCGGCTCACAAATGGTATCAGGTTGGTTTTCAATATATGACCTGAACATAAATCTTCCATTAAAAGGGTAATTGGTTTTATCCTCCCATAGTCGTAGATTTTTGGAGTATTAATATGTTTAGCCTATTCCTTGAATTTTATGATATACACCTTAGTTCAGTATAAAATTTTGCTTGTTAAAATTCTTCCGGGGTAAAAGAATAGTAATTTTTCCGTTGGACCATTGTAGCTAGCGTCAATTTCAAATATGTCATAACGTTTAAGTAAAACTTTCCCGGTTGTATTCACTTTGTCATTCATTCGATACGTCAAAGCTGGGAAGTGCACACACGTCAACTTGAAAAGTCACCAAATAAACCTGGGTAGGATTTCTTTTGCCTAGTAATGTTACAACATCTTTCCATTCTTCATAGGTTTCCATTATTGGGATTTTATGAAGATTTGTATTCAGATCTTCTGAAAGATAAGATAATTAAGGGCAACAACTAGATCTTCATCATTTGTTTCTGCTTGTTTGTTTTACTATGACATTATTTGCTGGACCGGATTTTCTATTATTCATCCAAAATTTAACTTCAGATTCTCTAATCAATTCAACAAAATCAATTTAATTTTGATACGCGATGAAATAAAGCATGACTGCAATTATGCCATCTCCAAGGCGTATTATTGTATAGAAAATTTTATATTTTACTTCTTTTTAATGTGCCTGTTTTAAAATTTGAGAATAGTATCACGTATAAATAAAGCCTAGGTAAATTCCACAAGGTTAACAGGCATGTCATTCACATTATATGTCATATATCTTTTCTGAACATTCAAAAAACGACTATTATCATCATTACCAGTCGTATCGAAGTAATACTTGAATGAATGAAAACCCAATGACAATGGCTTTAACAAAGATAAACATGGATCAAGAAAGAAATTCATGTTTTGAATGATAATTTTTCATCTGTAAACAAATCAGATAAAACAAATTCTTGCTTAAGATTGTAAGTCATTCTTTTTTGTATTTAATTTAAGAAAACTTTGGAGGATTGAAAATCATAGTTCTGTTTTCCTCTATGGAGTGATAAACTTTTGGTTTTATTTTTTTTTTTTTTTTCATATCATTTGAAAGTGTGATCGGTATTGAAAGATCAAGCTATTGTAAGTACCTCATGATTTTACTTCACCAAAGGTTTGTGAGATCATTATCTTTGGGGCTTATAGTAATTGGCAACAATTCTTTGAATCCGTTATAATCAGCTTGATATTTTAAAGCAAGTGTTGTTAAATTCAACATTCGGTTTTTTGGCTTCTTGAATTTCTTACAAGGTCATTATCACCGATACTAATGAAGTGAATATACTTATTAGTTTGAGAATATCATTCCTTCGACGTGTTGTTGCACAAATGAAGGAACAATAACAAGAAGTTTGGTGCGTGAGTTGCAAAAAAAAAAAACAAAACAAAAACAACTTAAGAATTTAAAAGGTGAATTTGAGTTTATATAAAGAGTAAATGAGAAAGCCTTTATCATTGGTGAAAAGTTTTCATTGTCATATGTGTATGCGAGTTTCATACGGAGTTGACTTTGATTCATAGCTTTTACAGTAATCATCATCGAAACGATACTGGAAAATCATTGTTGCCCAAAGCGATCGTCAGTCAATCATTCACTTAATAAAATTCAGCTGGCTCGATAAGGGCAAATACAAGATTCTTACTCAACTCTTGTTTTGAATAGGCAGTCTTCTGCTTCTACTGTATCATACTAATTACCTCTTTACAAATTATAATTTTACCTATACTTTCTCATACACTGGCTCTTTTTCATTTCAGGCACTCCTAAAAGCTCTTCTTCCTTCATTTTTTCTCAACATAAGTTTTTTCATCCTTTAAATTTTCACCTCGACCTTTAAAGGTTTACATTTATTTTGGTAACTGAAAATATGGTAAAGATAGACCAAGAAAAGAAAAAACATAAAAAAGAAGAAATAACGCACCTGTATATGTATAGATGTCGATTGAGACAGTGTGTATAAACTTGTTTCTACTCAATTAATAGCACCCAACAACAATGGGCGTCATACTTCAAGTTGTAAATTGGTGAAGATATCGTGTTACATAGTTGTATAATATATACTTTCCAGGTTCCGTAAAATACTATAGGCGAGATACTCCGTACACCTAAATTGAGTTATTAGTGAGGCACGTGACAGACGGTGTGGATGCAACATGTAAAATATCAGTAATTGGAGACTGCAGGTTGAATACGATAGACCTGTAATTTCCTGTTTTGCCGCTGTATTTCCCCTGAAGGTTTTGTATAGTGTATATCAAAAATTGTATGGAGATGAACAAGAAAGTTGTACTCTTACAAATAATTTTCATTTTTTTTTACTAACAACAATCGCTAACGTTCTTAAGAATCTGATTTAAAACAAACGATCAAAAGCTCATTTGACAATTGTTGATGTCTCATAGAAACCAAAAAGAAAAGGCATCTACGTCTAGGGTTAATTCTGATTCTGATTCTAATACTAATATAATTTCAAATTCTTCTGGTGGCGTCAATATTTCACCATCAAAATCTAAACTGAATAATTCTCATAAAACAAGATCAGTTTTATCTAATGAAAAAGTAGCTACCGATAGTCATAATAATTTACAAGATCAAGAAGATCAAAGTATGGGTGAAATGGACAATCATTCTGATAATGAAGATTTCTCATTACAAAGATTATCAGAATTAACCTCAAGAAGACAAAGATTACAAAATACAAATGACCTCGAAGGTCCAGAAGATGATGAATATATGGACTGTGATACAAATCTGGATCAAGCAAGTCATATTCGTAGTCAAAATCATGATGGCGGCGATGTTGATGATGATGATTTGGTATATGAAGATTTCGATGAGGATCACAATGAAGATGAAGACGACGATGACGATGAAGAAGAAGACGATGATGATGATGATCAATATGATGAAGAGGGTGAAGATTTCGATGATAACTCACATGCCAGAATATTTAGAAGTTTAATGGCTCGTAACAGATTTCCCAATGATCAAGATGGAAATGATGAAGATGATGATGAGGACGAAGAATTTGATGAGGATGATCCAAGGGCCGATTTCATAAGACATTTAGCATACTTATCTGGTTCAAGACCACCAAATGTCAATAATAATAACGCCAATGACAATAATAACAGTAATAATACAACAAACAATAATGATAATGCCAACAATACATCTTCTTCACCCTCGAATATCCCATCAAGCTCGAATTTTGATTCGCAAGCTCCACAACATGCATTTGCCGATGTTATGCAACGACTCATGGGTAATGGTTTAATTTTTGGAGGTGGATCAGGTGGGAGTTCCGAATTCGAAGGACTCATTGAAAATTTAAACCAAAGATCTGATTCCTATATTTTACTTGAAACTTTAAATGAGCTCAGTGGTAAATTATTAATGTTGAATGGTTTAACTGCTGAGAGAGTAATTCCTGCAAATAAATTAGCAAGAAGTTTGGTTTCAATAATGAAAGATGAATCATTGGCGGATCATCTAGAATTACAATTAGTTGCATGTAGATGTCTTTATAACTTCATAGAAGTTAATTTAGATTTTGTTGCTGATGCTGTCAATAATAATGCAGTTGAATGTCTTTGTGAAAAATTAATGGAGATAAGTTATATTGAATTAACAGAACAAGCTTTGTTAGCTTTAGAATTTATGAGTCGTGATCCAATAACTCATAGCTCAATCATAAGTAATGGAGGGTTGAAAGCAGTTTTGCAATATTTAGATTTCTTAACTATACATGCACAAAGAAAATGTCTCATAATAGTGGCAAATTCTTGTAACAATATCCCAAGCTCAAATTTCGATAATATAAAAGAAGTCTTTGAAATTATTGCAGGTGTTGTTGGTACTTATACCGATCCGATAGTGATTGAAAATGCTTGGTTAGCAATTTCCAGGATTATAATAAGCTTTAAATTACAACCAAATTTATTAGAAGACTTGTTCAATGATAAGGAAAATTTGCTTTATGAGTTAGTCAATATAATTTATATCAGTTCAAATAAGTCAAATGACTCCAATCCAGTAAACAACATTAATTTAAATTTAAATTCAATCATTGAGACAGAAATTTCATTGCAAAAAATTCCTGTAAATTTTGGATCCTGCTTAAGTTTGATTAGATCGTTAATAATTTTAGCAAGTACAAGTGTTAAAATACTGAGAACTTTAATCGAAAAATGTCATATTGGTGAAATTATAGTGTCAACTCTAAATAAATTTTCCAAAAAAAATAAGAATAATATCAATGATGAATCATCATTATTGAAAACTAATGGTTCAGTTTCGATTGAATCACTCATGATTGCACCAAAAGAATTGTTGTCGGAATTTTTAAATTTAATTGGATATTTACTACCAATTTCTTACAATGCACAAGATACGCCATTTTTAAAAAATAATCATGAAGATTATGAAATTCGCTCGAGTCTAAACAGCTCACGTTGTGAATTACTTAAGGCAGATATAAATATTAAATATTGGAAATTTGTCAATGATATTTGGAATTTATTAATCAGTAGTTTTCAAGCAACAATGGATTATGAAATAAGGAAAAAAATACTCATCAATTTAACCAGAATAATTAGTTTCTGTGATGGAGCGGAAGATTTGGATAAAATTAATGATACCGAAGCAATTGTTGGTATTTTAAGTTCAATTACTAATAATGGTAAGGGTAAGATACTCAAAGATTTCAAAAAAAGTGAAGCAACGACAAATGGATCGACCGATTTTGAAGTTCTAGGAAGTGACAATGAAGAAGCAAATGTCAACAAGGAAGATAACGAGGAAGAAAATGTGGATGATGAGGAAGATGAAGATGAAGAGGACGAAGACAATGAAGAAGATGATGAAGACGATGACGAAGAAGACATAGATCGCACTCAAACTTTCAGCTTCTCGCAAAAACCAAATGATTTAACAAAATTGCATTCACAAATTCTTTTATTAAGTTGTTTTACTATTTCGGAAAACTTAATGAAAAAATCACCAAAGTCATTCATTGTTGAATTTGAGCGTGAAGGTTTATTCAATGACACTTTACTGATCCTCAATAGTCTTAAATCAGTCTACCAAAATGATAAAGATAAGGTATCAAGTGAAGGTTATATTTCACCTTATAAATCTAGCTATGGCAATAAGTATATTGACGTGGAGTTTTCCAAAGGTTATGAAAACACATTCTCAAATGATGAAATTTACAAAAGTTTAATTAAAGTTGCACAAGATATTGAAAATTTACATATTAGCTCAAAGTCTTCAGTTGATGACGGATCAAATAGTGAGCATATGAAAACCCTCAAATCGATCAGTGAAACATTAAATAACCAAAGAGCGATCAAATCTTTCAATCATGATGATTGGTTGACTTTATGGAATCAATTAAAATTCGCATTACAAAATGATAAGCACACTATTTCCAGTTTTGAATTGATAAGTTCAAATTTAATCACATCATTATCAATGATATTTCATTCTGATTCCGAAAATGTATTTGAGTACAATGACTGTTACACATCCTTCATTTCAGTGTTTTTCAATATTGATGCTCATGACAAAAGTGATATACTTTTTTTGATTCAAAAATTACAAGAATCTTTAACAAGATTAGAAACATTTGAAATTGTGTCATCTGGGGGTGTCGATAATATCAATAATGCACTGAGATTGAATTTAGGGATTTTTGACAATTCCCGTACTTCAGTCATGGCAAAACAGATCAAAATCAAGTTAGTTACCGAAGACAATTCAGACATGAATAAGTTCCCTATAACAATGCAAAATATGATTCTTTCTGTTCATGCCATTGCAACTTTCAAATCAATTGACTCATTTATCAAACAAAGGTTCAAGTTTGTTGAGGAATTGTCAAGCTTTGGAAATCGTAATACAAACCATGATGACGACGAAAGTATCAATGAAAGCAGCGCTGATGAAGAACAAGAATTGATCGAGTGTGGGGACGAAATAAATATTAGTAAAGCAATGCCTGAAGGAAAATTTCGTAATAAGACTATTAATACTGAATTTTTGATTAATGGTGAAGTAATTCCAAATGAAACCACAATATATGGAGCTATCTACAGATCATTACAAAAATCGACTGATGAAACAGTGGATTCAAGTAAAATCTGGTCAACTATTCATACGGTAAGTTTCAGAAAGATAAGCTCAAAAGTTGAAAAAGAAAATATCGAGTCAATTCCATATAATCTACAATTAAATGAATACGAAAGTGATAATTACGAAGAAACAACAAAAGACACTCTCAAATTACTAAAAGTTTTGTTTGATATGAACTCGTTTGTCAAAAATAACATCGGTTTTGATCAATCCATTCTGAATGAAAACTTCAAGAATTGGAAATTAACTGTAAAGCTTAATAGACAACTAGAAGAACCGTTGGTTGTAGCAAGTGGTACATTACCAGGCTGGAGTATACATATAACAAAACAATATCCTTTCATTTTTCCATTAGATACGAGAATTTTCTTTTTACAATCAACATCATTCGGGTATTCAAGGTTAATTCATCAATGGCAAATCAAAACCAATCAAGAGTACGCTGACAGCAATAACATGAATAGTGTTTCCAACAACATGGCTCAGAATCGTCTTCAATTAGGTAGACCAACAAGACAAAAAGTCAGAATTTCAAGAAAGCTGATTTTACAAAGTGCTGTAAAAGTACTTCAACTATATGGCTCAAGCCCGGGTGTGCTTGAAATTGAATACTTTGATGAGGTTGGTTCAGGTTTAGGTCCAACTTTAGAGTTTTATGCCACAGTTTCAAAAGAATTTTCAAAGAAAAAATTAAGATTATGGAGGGACAATGATACTACCAACAAGAACGACGAAGACTACATCATGAATGAAAGTGGTTTATTTCCAAATCCATTAGATAAAAACGAAATCTTGAGTGATAATGGTCGTAAGGTACTTTACTTTTTTGCAACCTTGGGTAAATTTGTTGCAAGATCGTTGATTGACTCAAGAATTATTGATTTTAATTTTAATCCAGTTTTTCTTAAATTTATTCAAATATTGAACCTGAATCCAAACCATAATAAGTTTTCAAAAGATGTCAAAAGAATGACAAGTATTTCAGAATTGAGATTAGTGGATAATTCATTGGCAGATTCATTACAGCATTTGAATAAATATGTCGAAAGCTATGCAACTATTCCTTTAGAAGATAGAGCATCTTTGAAAGTTGATAATTGCACGTTAGAAGATCTCTCACTTACATTTACTTTACCTGGTTACTCGAACTATGAATTAATTCCAAACGGTGATGATACCCCTTTAAACCATGAAAACATTGAATTATATATTAATAAGGTTTTGGAGGCAACATTACATACAGGTATAATTCATCAAGCTAAGGCATTTATGGAAGGGTTTTCAAAAGTTTTTCCAATCAACTCATTGATAATTTTCTCACCTCAAGAACTCATTGATTTGTTTGGAAGTGCCGAAGAAGACTGGTCATTGAAAACATTAATATCCTCAATTAATGCCAATCACGGATATACGAAGGAATCAGTTTCAATTAAAAGGCTCATTAATATTTTATTTTCCTTTTCTAATATTGAGAAAAGATTATTTTTACAATTCTTGACGGGGTCACCAAAATTACCCATCGGAGGTTTCAAATCATTAAGACCCGAGTTAACGGTAGTACGTAAAAATGCAGAAGATGGTTTAAAAGATGATGATTATTTACCAAGTGTAATGACTTGTGCAAACTATCTTAAATTACCAAACTATTCATCAGAAGAGGTAATGAAGCGTAAGCTATTACAAGCTGTCAATGAAGGTGCTGGAGCCTTCCTCTTATCTTAGGATATGTCATTCAACCATTTGTTGTTCATCATTGTTTCTCTCACGTATAGTTCAATATAGTAATATAGTAATACCTGCATATAACGCATTGTAGACATGCCAAAAACAACCGCCAACAAAATAACGCTAATACGGGAGAGTAATCTAAACTTCTTGATAACTCTTTGTTTTGAAAGTGTATACCGATTGAAATTAGTAAAAGGAACGTAATCAACAATGTCATCATCAGTTAAATTAGAAAGCATATTAGATGAATTAGTTAAAACTTCACCTCCAGGAGAATTACCGGAGGTTAGACAAGGATTGAATACATTATTAGCCAATCAAGCAAACTCGTCAATTATAAGTAAATCAATTGAAAGGTATATAAATGAAAACCCTACCATATTCTCAGGTAAATACATTGCGTCAAAATTTAACAAACAAGAAAACTCAACGAAATATATAGATTTCGTTGGAAAGCAAATTTTCAATGTTAATATAAATAATCAAACAGTGCTTGATTTGGAACAATTTGAAGATCAGGAAATTGAATATCCATCATACTTTGATGGATTAATACTGAAATTAGAGCAATATGGTGAAGATCATTTCCCATCAAGTTTTGCTTATACAGTGATACCAAAAAATGAAGTTGGTGAAACTCATATAATTATAATTGGTCAAAGATTAAATAATGATAATTTTTATACTGGTCAGTGGAGATCACATTATATCTTGAATAAAGATGGAGAAATATCAGGTAATATTAAATTAGATATCCATTATTATGAAGATGGTAATGTTCGTCTTAACTTCCAAGAAACTATTGAATCAACTAAAATTGAATTAAATGAAAGTTCAATTGTGAATTTCATTAACAATTCAGAGAATAAAACTACCATTAAGATTGTTGAAAAATTTAATAATTTGAATCAGAAATCATTTAAGAATTTAAGAAGATTATTGCCAGTTACTAAATCAAAAATCAATTGGGGTAAGGCAATTGGTAACTATAGATTAGGTTCAGATGTTGTCAATAAGCAATAGGCAAACGTTAATTAAAACAACATTAGAATAGAAGTCAGATATTTGAATATGATATGAGATCATTTTATATTTGTAAGGTATATTATTGCATATAGATATATATATATATCAAACTTTAAATTAAAATACATGAATTTATGAACCGTATCAGATCCTGTCTGATAACTTTCCATCGTAATATAATTACTTTCTTAATTTTGATAACATCCAAAGAATAACGAAACAAATTAATATAACACCGACTATTCTAGTAAGACTTGCATTTCTATTCATGACATTTCTCAAATCACCACTTGTTCTTTTAACTTTTGACCAAACTTGACTAAAATTATCATTTAATAAATCAAGAGTCAGACTTTCTTGTTGAATTGATCCATGAATATCATCATTAACAACGTTTCTGAATTGATGTAAAGTTTGAGCTAATTGATCGAACCTTTGATTATTTTGTTCTTCTCGATGGGAGTATAAATTTGACATTTCTCAATCTAAACTAATGCCTTTATCATGAACACTAAAATCGAGATCATAAAGACACCTTGTAAATAGCAAAACGTTATAGTACTCTGTTTGTGATTAATTTTTTTCGGAGGAAAAAAAAATAAAGAATGATAGTCGCGCGTCATAATTGAGTCAAGTTATGATTGAGTCAGGTTATGATGGTCAAATATTGGCCAGGTAAGGGTCATATGGCTAAGTGATGGCTTCAAATTGCCCAGAAATGCAAAAATGGTGACAAAAAATCGTGAATAATGTTTACATTGCTAGATAAATCGAGATTGAAATATATGTAGTATTATAAGAGTTCATCGATATAGACTAAAAACTATTAACATCTGGAAACCTGTTCACGTTCAGGTATTGTTGAGGTTGTGTAAAAACTTGTTGTTGATCAGATGGGTGTGATGATGGTTGTTGTGGTGATGGTTGCGAGTACAGTTGTGAATGCAATGCTGAATAAGAATCATATGTTGGCCTTGACTCTTGGTTGAATGAAGTTGGCGGAGGTGGCCCAGTTTGTTGTCTTTGCTGTAATGGTGATCGTCCTTGTTGTTGCGAATACTGTTGTTGCTGCTGTGATAATTGTTGTTGTTGTGACGGTGGTTGCTGTTGATGATGTTGTTGTGACTGTTGTTGAGTTGAAAAATAATTGACAGGTGGTTGATTATAATTACCAAATCCAGCACTCGTCGGTTGTTGTTGAAGTGGTTCAGTTGATGGTATAAATGCTGGTGGGGATTGGATGTTATTATTACCACCCGTTGGATAAGGTAATGAAGGATTATTATTAATTGAAATTGAAGATTGTGATTTGTGTCTTTGATTAATCAGTCTATCAACAAATTCATTATATAATTTAGCTTCTGAATTCAAGTGATTATGTAAAACCAGTAATTCTTCTTTTCTAACACTATATTTATCAATAGATTTCGCTAAAGTTGGCCTTATTGGAATAATTTCATTATATAATTGAGTAATTTCATCTTCATTAATAGTTTCAGGATTTGATGAAAGTAATGCTAATAGTTTATCAACTTTTCTTGCATCAACATTTAAAATATGATCTTCGATTTCCATTTCATGTTTCAATTCTTCTGGTGATTTTGTTACAACTGGGGTAACATAATTTAATGGGAAAATCCCAGTTTTACCATTTGGTAATGTACCTCTCCACCAATCACGATAAACTGATTCAAGAACATTTATAACATCACCTTTTCTGAAAGACAATTCATCAGGTTCATAAGATATGAGATCATATAAAGCTCTAACTTTAGAAATAGTGGCAATTGTTTGTTGAGCTTTAGAATTTTGTTCTTCTTCTTGTTGGTGAGACTGTGGAGATTGTTGTTTCTGTTTTTGTTGATGTTGTTGGGAAGATTCACGTACAGGTTGATTCGTTTTCAATTCTGGTTGAGGAGGTAAAGTTTCAGCTCTTGTTTCAGGTAATGGTTTATTTGATAAATAATTTTTTTTAATTGATTGTTCTTGTTCATACTCTTGTAGTGATAATTTCAAAACACGATCCAATTCCAGATCCTCCTTTTGTTTATCCTGAGTTGTCATTTGAGTTTTAGCTGGTTTATCGGGTGCTGGAACATTTGAATCATTGACTAAATATTGACGATACTGGGTTTTAACAACATTATATGCATCAGCCATTGGTTTTAATGAAGGATCATTTTGAAAAGATCTATCCAATTGCTGAATAACCTCAGCTATCTTAACTTTCACTTGTTTATGTAGTTTACGATCACTCAATTTCTTTATTAAACAATCTTGTAAGAAATATTTAGTAGCAATTTCCTGTTTCATTCTTGATCCACAATTTTCTGCAATTGCCACCAATAATGATAAAGTTCGAAGAATAACATTAGCATCTCTGGTAGTTAAGCGTTTAGTGATTTCCTTCAATGCTTCCTTGGTATGAGTTTCCGGATTCTGGGATATGCTATCACAGACATCAAGGATATATTGCCAATTATCAGCTGTGAGTGTTTCGTCAGTGGCCCTCTTGATAAGGTCAGGTAAAGATTGCACGTCGTTGGACCCCGACGCAGATGTCTTGGATTGTGAAGAGATGCCGGCCATGTTTATGTGAAGCACTGTTACCTTTAAGTTTATTATATATGCCAAGAATGCTAGTCTTTATAACGAGTCCTTCAAGATATAATACCAGGGATTATTTCCTCTTGAATTCATTATCAGCAGTCATTTTTTTGTGTGCGCCAATATTAACAGCCTTCTTTATCATACTAAACAACCAGTACCAAAGCATGGATTCAGCATACCATCAGCCATGATCACTCTAACTACATCTCTAAGCATGAAACATGATAAATTGACATCCTCTTCTTTTGGTTGTTGCTGACCCTGCTACAATGCTTGCATTACTAGGAGCTGAAGCATAAGAAGTGGGAAAAACCCGTGCACGCGTGATTTTTTGTCGGGTTTATACTATCGAATTACGTCCGCTAATTCATCGATTAACATACCGAAAAAAACAAAAGGTATCAACAACTTCAGTGACTTGACTTCCTAAGATATACCACTTGCTTTGCTTTTCTGAATCAACAACAAGTACATATCACTTGACCAGATAGTGTTTTTAGAATTGGCGTACTGAAAAATACCACACAAAACACCAACTTTAAACACCAACACAAACGAAAAACAAAACACAGAAAATCAGCACGTAAATCTGTTAGTTATTCATTTTGAAATTCAGGCCTAAAGCTCAAATTTGATTCATATTTCATTAATTTTGATTCTTTAGCTCAGCCACATTATGTCTGATCCGACGTTATTATCACCAAAGAAAGATGGTACCAATACTCATCGTCGTCGTGGATCTTCTGTGGGAAACATCAATTTAGGAGACACTTCCCCATCTTTGTCCACCATGAATACTTCTCAATCACAAAGAAGAAAGTCAGATGCTAGACTCACTGCTTTATCAAATGATGGTAAATCAGATCTTGCCATTTTGAAAAAATTGGTTATTTCTTATCGTGAATTATCTTATAGACAAACATGGATT
>JANIJN010000071.1:0-17834 GCA_030557975.1 Soucietia sequanensis | reverse complement strand
TTCCATCATATTGTTACAATTGCTTTGATTTGGTGTTCTTATCGTTTCCATTTTACTTGGATGGGTCTTGCTGTTTACATTACCATGGATGTGTCTGATTTCTTTTTAGCACTTTCCAAAACCTTAAATTATTTAGATTCGATCTTTACCATTCCATTCTTCATTACTTTCGTTGGAGTTTGGATTTATTTAAGACATTACATAAATCTAATCATTTTATGGTCTGTTTTAACCGAATTTAGAACAGTTGGTGAATGGGAATTGAATTGGGTTACTCAACAATATAAATGTTATATCTCTCAACCAATTGTATTCTTTTTAATCGGAGCTTTACAAATCGTTAATTGCTATTGGTTATTCTTGATTTTCCGTATCTTATGGAGATACGTTGTTGGTGGTGTTGTTCAAGATGAAAGAAGTGATGACGAAGGAGAAGATGAAGAAGCAAAGAAAAATGAATAATCGATCTACATAGTCTGATGTTTCTTTATTCTAACATGGTAATCAACTAATGCTTGGAATACGTCATTTTGTAAATAGTTATTCTTGTACGTAATTATTTATAGCCATTCTTGATCAATAAATACTTTAAAACTTATTCAGGGGTAAAAAAAAAAAAAAAAACCTTTACTGAGCATAAAAAACTTATTGTTTAATTAACATCTGATTTGACTGACTCCTCAAATCATAGAATGTCAATTCCTTTAAGTATAGATGACCTATTGAAATATCATCGAGAATCATATAAAACTGATAAGCAAGAAATACGACAGTATATACTAGAAAATGAATCAACTTTGTTTAAGCACGCAGAGATAGTTCAAGATGAAGTTATGGCTGATGCATCTAATAACGAACCAGATCAACTATCAGATCAACAAGTTCACCAACAAACACAACAAAGCGAGAATGATAATTTACAAATATTTGATTTAATAATCGATTATGAAACACTAGAAAATTCACAAAATTTTGATATCGATCATGAACTGGTCAATGAATATTTAAAGTTTCAGGAACAACACAAATTAAATTTTTTGAAAGAAATTGAAGCAAGAAATTTAAGTTTGAAAAACAATGACCATAAAGACGACGACGTTGATTTGAAAAAGAGCGTTCAACCTATTACAAAGCAAAAACGAAGTCATACAACCATGAATTATTGAATGAATTGTTTCAAGTTTAGTTTCAATGTTTTTTTTAGGTGATGTTTATATTTATATATATATGATTAGATGATATAATGAAGATGAAATGACATATATGTACAGTATTATTTTGCGGTATAAACAAAAAAAAAACCATTTAATTTAATCTACTATTTACAAAAATTTTTAAGTTTCCACTATTTTCTACCTGCAATTATTTTTGAAGTTTTTTGAGCTAATGCATCACCTTTTCTAGATTGTAATAAATTATATTGTGCAGCAGTTTGTAACCTTTCATTTAATCCGTCTTCTGCAGCTTTTGATAAAGTACCAACCATAAGAGAAGTTGATCTTATTGAATCATCATTACATGGAATTGGATAAGTTAATAAAGAAGGTTCCATGTCAGTATCACAAAGTCCAATGGTTGGAACTCTCAGTTTAATACACTCATTTATACAATTTCTATTTTCAACTGGATTTAAAATGACGACTAAATCTGGTTTGATTAATTTTTCATTTTCAATATTTAAATCACGACCAGTTTGATTATTCAACATATCAACTTCAATTTTATTTTCTGCATTTATTTGTTTAGTAACTTCATTAAAATTAGTTACAATACCAGGTATCCATCTGGTTGAAATATAATAACCATTTGATCTTTTAGCAGCATTTTTAAGTGCAAGATGTACTTCATTATGTTTTAAAGTACCAACATATAGAATTATACCACCTTTTGCTGAAATTCCTTTTATAACTCTAGTTGCTCTTTTCAAGGCCGATAAAGTTTCATTTAAATCGATTAAATGAACACCATTATACTCACCATATATAAATGATTGAGTTGTTGGCCTCCATGATGCTTTGGCATGACCTAAGTGACAACCTGCTGCTAATAAGGTTGAGATTGAAGTTTCATTTATTGAACGAGGTTTTCTAGTTTCATCACTTGGTTTATAAATGTTTTTCAAGTCTGATCCTAAATTACCTGATTGTTGTGTATGATTTAACTGTCTTAAAAATAATTCTTGTTCAGAATATGGTCTATAATCAGGAGTTACATTCAAATTTGGAAATTGACTGGTGAATGTATTTGATGCTGTTGATTTAATTTTTTGTCCAACTTTTTCATTATTTAAATCTCCAATTTGTCCTGTGAGTTGACCCTGTTTCCATGGTCTATTTGATATTTCTGAAAGTGGTAATTTCATATGTTCGGTTAAAAATTCTTCTAACTCTTCATTAAGTTGTTGAACCTTATCTTGGTTTTTAACATTATCTAAATCTTGTTGTAATTTATTTAATCTTGAATTTATAAGAGTTGATGGTGTTTTATTCAAGGTACTTATCATATCCCTGGTTTTGTCTTTTAATTCACGTAATAATTTTGCTTTGGCCATAGCCTCTTCATCTCTTGCTAAGGCTTCTGCTATAGCTCTTTCTCTTAATTCTCTTTGACCTATACTTTCTGAGGCTTCTTCAACTGAAGTAGGAGTTGCAGTAGTTGCAGTGGAATTATATCTTAATATAGCTCTACGTGGTATGGCAGCCACAGAAGTTGCTCTTCTACCTGCTGATCCGACTCTTGTGAGGTTAAGCATGGTCCAGGAATGTGATACTATCTGATATTTAAATTAATCTTAGCAAAATCTTGATTATTATATTTACCTTTGATCAAAAGTCGAAATTTTTCATGGAATAAAAAATTACAAAAAAAAAAAAAAAAAAATAAACCAGGTCGTGCACAGTCAAATATGAAAGGATCAATTCAGTTTATAGTAAGTTATGAATAGATGAAGCTTTTTGATAAGACTCTTATCCATATAAAGCGATGCTTCACATTCATAATGGTACTGATGGAAAGAAGATGGGTATTGATTACATCAAAGATTGCAAATCGTTTCAGCAATTCACGAATTGTGTCATCAATCAAATGATTGAACTAAATAAACACACCGTTTTTGAATCAGAAACTGAATCAGTGAGAGCAAATATTATTATAGCAGATCCAAAGATTTATGATTTACCTGATCTGATATTGTCTAATAATGATATTGGGTATATAAATTTACTATCGTTTGTCAACGTGACATTAATAGAGTCTGTAAATGACTTGATAACCATATTAATGTCTCATTACGTTAAACAATCGCAGCCACAGCATCAGCAACAACGACAACAGGATGTACTTAATTTACCGGAAATTGATCAACATACACAGGTCATTGGAATTTTCGGGATATTCGAGTATTTCGTATCTCAAGGTAAGGATTTGTTGAATAATGCAATAGACCAGTCTTTCTTAAGCATCGATGAATTCAATGGTCAAACTATAAATTATGTAGGTAATTTATTATACAATGTAACAATGCAACACAATTATAAAGTGATTGTTGCTGATGGTGAATCGTGTGCAACAAACTCTACAGAGATATACAACTGTTCATTATGGAATGAATCAATTCCTAACCTATCTATGAAGTTTGATACTCGTATACCACTAGGATTAGTGCTATCCAAATGGATGCAATGTTAAGTTCACGTAAATATTTTGCATGTTTATTAAAATAATTATAAAGAAGATGGTTATTCTGGTAAAAATTGTAGTTTTTTATATAGATAATTGTAGAACTTTTCCTTCCTTCCTTTTTTTTTTTTTATTTATAACCATCATCAAATGTTAAGCCATTAATCATATACATATTATATATTTATTTATTTGGTGATTTCTTCAACATCATCATCACCTTCGTCATCTTCGGCATCATCAGCACCTGCACCACCAGCTTGACCTAATTGACTAGCTAATTTGCTAATATCAAAGTCGCCACCTGGACCACCAGCGCCACCAGCACCGCCCATTTGTTGCATTAATTTGGCGAAATCCATTCCACCTGGCATACCACCTTCACCACCCATATCTGGCATACCGCCCATGCCACCCATACCTGGCATACCACCCATGCCACCCATACCTGGCATACCACCCATAGCACCAAAGTCTGGCATACCGCCTGGGCCACCTGGACCACCTGGACCACCTGCACCCATCATGTTTGCCATGTCATCTTCTTGTTCGGGTTGTTCATCTTGTTCATCTTCATCAACCCACTTATTGAAATCGGTTTTAACATAATGTAACTTTAATTTTTCTTTAGTTAATCTTGGCCAATATTCTTCTCTTAAATTTTTCTTTCTTAAAACAAATGAAAAATTATTACCTGATTGTGATTTTTTTGAGTTTTCAACATCAATTTCTTCAAAAAATTCAAGATCTAAATTGTAATGAGTATTACTTTCTTCGGTATTTGAATCTAATTTTAAATGAGTTGAAGTTAAATCAATTTTAACATCTTTTGGATCAAGAATTGGAACTGTTAAATAAACGATATTCTTAGTTTCATCAGAATCGCTTGAACGTTGTGCCCATAACACAGTTGGATGAGTAGTAGTTGACATTGTGATTATAAATTTATTATATCAATTGATGTATTATATATATATGTAGAATTATACAAGCTTATATAGTTATAGTATTAATTAAGTTTATCTCATCAATTGGTACCAAAATATATTTTGCCTTTGTTCGTCGGCGGCGGTAGTTTTTGTGTTTTTGTTCGAGAAGTTTCTATTTTTCACGTGGTTAAATTGCTGGAAGTTTTGCATCAATTTCTACTCATACGACAATTGCTACAATTAGAGAAAGCCAGAAAAAGATTAGTAGACTAGGCATATAGATTGATGTATATGAATACAGTTAACGCTAGTCGGTGAGTTCATTGACCACTTGTAGATATTCATAGTAGAAAGCAATAATCTGTAAGTGAGAATCGAAACTAATATTTTCATCAACACCATGAGCATGAGATTCAGTAACAGTGGTTCCGATACCTGGCCTGTATCTATAGATATGTTTGGTTAAATCCCAATAGTATCGAGTGTCGGTGTTTCCTGTAGCCATACCTGGGGCAACAACAATTGGTGTATTTTTGAAAGGGTTTTGGTCTTTATTTATGAATGCAACTTCTTCATAGATATGTCTGATTATGCCGCCAAATATTTTCCAGTGATCATCATTCACAGGTGTAAGAGGAGCTGGCTCTAAAGTTTGATCAAATGAGATGGTGAAAAAACCTTTGGGTGTTTTTGGTTTCAATTCCTTACCGTTTTCAATAACACCTAAATCATATTTTTGGGCGATTTTAAAGATCAATGACTTGTCCGAATCTAATGTTTCCTTCACTGTACTTTCAACTGCAACACGGTGGTTGATGACCGCCTCAACATACTCGGGTAACGCATTTGATTTTGCACCTCCGTGAATTATATCTACTGCGCTTGATGTACTGATCAAATATCTATTGGTCAACGAGCTTTGTCTAAGAAAATCAATTGCAATTTCATTTGACTTAACATCATAGCCTGATTTCAAAATAGCAGATTTGACAGATGATTCTAAAGTTGGGGAATAAGTCGCAATACATTGGTATTCATGAAATGTTGGATTCTTGGAGCTAAAAATACTTTTAAAAGGGTGATTTTCAACAGATTCAATAAATTCAGATAAGATCCCAATTGAGGTATGATCAGGTGGAACTGATGAATGACCTCCTGGCGTATTAAGTGCAACGTTAACATTAATACTTCCCTTCTCTCCCGTTCCGGGTAATGCAACATGAACATCGCTTTCTTTGATTAAACTTTGTCCCCCTTCATCAATCAATGCATAAATTGAATCTTTACCATATCTTTCAAGTAATACTTTACCTAATTCTTTAGCTCCGTTAACACCACCAATTTCCTCATCAAAACCGAATGAGTAAATGATGGTTCTTTTTGGCTTAAATCCATTATCAAATAATAATTCTGCTGATTCTAAATGCCCAACTAATAAATTTTTACAATCAGATGAACCACGGCCCCATAATTTTTGTCCATCATATACACCATCATATGGGGGATATGTCCAATCCTTCAAGGTTGCATCTTGTATAGGTACAACGTCTTGATGTGCAGCTAAAATAACTGGTTTCAAACTTTCATCAGATCCCTGCCAAGTCAATAATAACCCCCAATTATTTACGGTTTCAATTTTCAAGAAATCCCATGCCTTTGGAAATGTTTTAGATAAGTAATTATGAAAAGGTGCAAACTTATCTTCCCAGTATGTTGGGTCATCCTTCAATAAAGGACTATCATCGTAAGTATCAGTTTTAATTTTCACTGCCCCTGATAATTTTAATGCTGACTGATTCCTGAAAGTTTCATCACTTATGATTTTAACTACGGTTGAATTGTTTTCATTGAAAGAAGCAGGACGAACATAATCTAATATCGGACAATTAGAAGATGTGGTTGCTAGCAAATCAGGATTATGGTGGTTATTACTATCAATTCTATAGCTCAGTAAATAGGTAAGTGTAGCAATACTTATAAGTGTGAAAAGCCCTAAATGTATAGTTTTAGTCTTATTGAATCCAACAGAATCAGATGATTTTTTCTCAATCAATCTCATGATAACAAAAGCAAAGCAAAGTTGAAAGATTATGGATGAAATTTACTTTATATTCACTTCAATTTGAACTACTTAAAATGAAATTTAAAAAATATTCGCTCAATTGTCATTAGTGAAAGTATTTATATAGATCCACAATTGTTCTCTTATCTGTGGATTACACTTCGGTACTTTGGGTGTCTGACTTCCTTAATTCCGCTCTCCATACTTTTCACAAAATTAAATGCTCATTACAAAAACTGGGGACTAATTACAAAAAGCAACCACACACTACACAAGACTAATTGCAATTTAATCTTCCCCAAAACACACTCATGATTGGTGATCTACCCCTTGAGATCCAAGTCAAACTTCTTCATCTTGCTCCATCAAGCTCCCTTAAATATGTCAATTCCCATTTTTATATGCTATACAACGACTTATATTTCAATAAAATCATCCTGACATTTGGTGAAGATATAATCGATGTTATAATAAAAGTACTACCCTGGTTGAGAACTTTCATTAAATCTCTAGATGCTTTTAGATTTCAAAGTAGAAGCATAATAAGTTCAAGACTAAGATTAATCGACACTACCTACGATCAATCGTTGAACAATCAATTAAATAAATCAGACTTACTTTGCTGTATGTACATAAAAGATTCATGGCGCTACATTTATTCAGTTTTAAAAAACAAAAGACTTTTCGCTGAATATAGTGATTACAAAATTGATGAACCAACCAATTACATATTCAATCACTTTGTTGAAATCAACAGAACATACTTATTATCTTACTCAAAATCGTTATGGTTATCACCCGGTCAGTACAACTTGAATATTGGATTAATGATAAAACATGGCAGTGGCTTAGGTACAACCAAATTTGAAATCAGTTACGAATCAGCTGATGGTAAAAAAGTCACTCAGACTTATTATCCACCTTCAAATATTAATGACATTCTACCTAAGCAGCAATTTTGTCTTTTAAGATTAGGTGATTTTACAATTCCGAAAATGGATTCAACACCAGGAATGAATGATGCCAGACATCACAATAAATTATATAAAGTTCAATTAGTCATGGAGGAGATCGGATTATATTTAAAATCAGGATTTAGAATATTTTTCATTGATATCTCTCAGCCATCGTTATTGTTCAATGATTACGATTTACTATATTATACAGTCAACGAAATCGACTATAGATATTTTATTAATCTTCCTTTGAAAAATTTATATAAAGCATTAAACTTTGTTCAAAATGGTGGAGCAAAAGATGATTCAGCTCAAATTGAATATGGAAGAGGTTATGGCAAAGGTGATCCATACTCAATTATGAATGAATACGACCAAAACTACTTGATTGTTCCCGGCATCACTGGTGATGAGGGTGACTCAAATGATAATGACTCAAGTGATAATTACGATAAATACGAAATCGAGAATCATAAATTATTAAAATACTCTGATTTTTACTATAACAATCATTTCAAAAAAAGATACTTCAAATTTGGTACAGTGTATCAAAGAAGACAATTCATAAACAGATTTGGTGATTTTGAAATAGATTGGAATGAAGTTGAAGAAATTAGACCTGTTATTAGTAGAGCTAATAGCAATATTATGTCAAATTCAAATTCAAATTCTAGTACAATTGGCAGTTCACTTCCCCATCAAATAAACAATTTCGTTGTACCCAGACCAAGAAGCTGTATATATGATCGAGAAGGTATAAAATGGAAAATACCTTTAGTTGGTGAACTTTAATTGTGATGTTAGTAGTAAGTCTTTATTTATGTAATACTCTTATAATATGAAGTTCCGCGACTATATGATTTAAAACAAAAATATATAAAGCCCCATGTAAATTAAAGAAATGTACCAAAGAAGTTAGATCAATTGGATACGGCATATATGATAAATGAGTAGTTCAACAAGCTTGAAAGGGTCTTTGGTATCACATGTCGACCTTCAACAAGCATTTGACCAGAATTCTTCTCAAAATCAGAATGGTACAAGTTCAATAACAATGGATGATAACACTTCAACACATCAAATAAGCAGCAATTCAAACTCAGATTATTCAAAACAATATACTCCAATAGAGCACCGGTATGATCTACTATCGAAAGCTGGAAGTGGTGATAACCTTTACGAGGAACTGCAAGCACTAGCACAACAACAACAACAACATCATCATCCAGAACAACAACATCAACAACAACATCAACAACAATATCAACTGCAACATGATCAACGACAGCTACAATATGATCAACGACAGTTACAGTATGATCAACAGCAACAGCAATATGATCAAAATCAACAGCGACAAGAAGATCAACAGCAACCACATCATGAACAACAACCACAAGTCCAACCCCATATTCAACCCCAAACTCAATCTCAAGCACAAAAGGAAGTTAACGTAGCGACAGATAAGACATATGAATCCCAAGATAGCGGTATGCATCAAGCGGAATATGCTAATGATGATGGAATAAATGATCAAGAAGAAGAACAAGAGAATTCTGAAGATGATCATGCATCAAGCTCACCTGAACTTAATAATAAACGAATCATTCTACAACGATTTACTATTTATAATTCATTGACTACTATGTATATTGTTGGAAGTAATGCAAAAGAAAGTTTATTCAGAATCTTGGAGATTGGAAAAGATTTGAAAAACCCAAAAAATTTAATGATTATTGAAGATAAAAGTTATTTTTATACCAGAAAAGATATGGTTGAGCTTATAAATGGGTTGAACGAATCTAGCGAAGGGGGTATTCATAAAATTGGTCAGGGTTATGGACTTCTTGGTCTCATAAGATTTACTAAAGGATATTATCTAAGCATAATCACAAAGTGCAGTCAAGTGGCAATGTTAGGCGGACATTTTATATATCATGTTGATGAGACAAAGCTTATACCGCTTGACTTCTATTATAGAAGACCAGATAAATATAGCGACGAAGAAAGATTGTTGTCAATATTCAAGTACCTAGATCTTGGTAAAACGTTTTATTTTAGTTATGCATATGACATTACCAACACTTTACAAACTAACTTTATAAGGCATAAAAAAAAAAAACAAATGGCCACTGAAAATGTTGGCAGACAGCAAGACTCAATGAATCATAGAATCGATCCATCTGAAATCTTCGACAATTTCGAGCATAATGAAAGATTTGTTTGGAATAACCTTTTATTAAAACCAGTGTTGGAAAATCCTGATATCGCGACATATGAATGGTTTCAACCTATAATGCATGGCTTCATTGATCAAGCCAATATTTCGATTTTTGGGAAAAAAATATATATCACCATTATAGCTCGTCGTTCTCATCATTTTGCAGGGGCAAGATTCTTGAAAAGAGGTGTCAATGATAAAGGAAATGTTGCTAATGAGATAGAGACCGAACAAATTGTTTCTGATATGCTTATTCTGTCATTTCATGATCCTAAATATGGGTTTTTCAATAATCCGAGATTTACCAGTTTTGTTCAACATAGAGGCTCAATTCCGTTATACTGGACGCAAGATTTAAATAGGCTACCAAAACCGCCAATAGAAATTAACATGTCTGATCCATTCTATCAAAGTTCAGCCATTCACTTCAATAACTTATTTCAAAGATATGGGTCTCCAGTGATTATATTAAATTTGATCAAAACAAAAGAAAAACAACCTAGAGAACTGAAATTGAATAAACATTTTGGTAATTGTATAAACTATTTAAATCAATTTTTACCGAGTGAACATAAATTGCAGTTTAACTGCTTCGACATGTCAAAGCACTCCAAAAAAAATCTAGATGTAATTAAACCCTTACAAAAAATTGCTAAAGATTCGCTAGATCAAGTTGGGTTTTTTCATAATGGCAAAGATTTAGCATCAACCAAGATCCAGAAAGGCATCATCAGAACAAATTGTATTGATTGTTTGGATCGTACTAATGCTGCTCAATTCATTATTGGCAAAGAAGCGTTATCATACCAATTGGCTAGTTTAGGGTTAATATCGGAATCAACATCTTTAGACTATGACTCAGATTTGATTAACATACTTACTGAAATTTTTCATGATCATGGTGATACAATTGCGGTTCAGTATGGTGGCTCGAATCTTGTGAATACCATGGATTCATATCGTAGAATCAATCAGTGGTCTTCACATACTAGAGATATCTTGAATAGTATAAAAAGAATATACTCAAATTCCTTCATGGATCTGATTAGACAAGAAGCAATAAACTTGTTTTTAGGAAATTACATCTACGATGTATCTAAGCCAAAATTATGGGAATTACAAAATGATTTTAATTTACATAACAACTCCTTAATCCATGATATCAGAACCAAGATCAGTTATACACAATGGTTCAATGAACGGTACTTGGCAAAATCCAGGTTCCAACTAATAGATGATGATGAAAGACAAAGAAAAGACAGTGAGACAGGATATAATTTTTCAGTTGAAAAATTCGAGCCATTTCCAGAATACAATGACAACTGGTTTAACGAATGTTATGTTCCCAGAAAATTTCAGTCTTTGAGTGACTTGTTTCAGTTTAACATGAATTCAAATGCAAGATATTTTCCCTCCATTATAGATGTAGGTCAAAATAAAAAGTTTGATTATAGTCCCTTTGAGTCACGTAAACCATTATACAGACCATCCAAAGTGAACGATGAGCTGGATTTGAAAACATCAAAAAGTGGTGTACAAAACTTGAAGTATTTGGATAGTTGTGCTACTGAAGATAAAGCAGAAGGTGACAATGGGGAAATCGATGATATAGAAGAAGAAAACGAAGAGAACGATTTTGAAGACTCTGAAAAATTAGATACTTTTGATGAACGTGACATGGGATTAAAAAGTGGTCACGCTAATGGCACTCACAGTAAGAACGATTCTACTTTCAATCATCATAGCATGAGTAATTCCAAATCTTCACATATGAATCACAGCTTGGGAAGTGATAATTATTATGGAAGTTTAAGTAACTCAAATAAAATTAAGAACTTTCTCGCCACCAAAATCGAAAAACTTGGCTATAGCACTAAGCATTCATCAAAGAAAGATAATTTTCAACTAGATAGTGATCCCTATTCAGAATCAACTGGCAATTTCGACTCTGACTCTGCCAATAATGGCGGTGAAAATAACTACAATTATTCTCTTAATAACTTACAACCAAGAGATCAAGATTTAAAATTATATGAAAATCAATCTAACATCCCAGTTCTCTCCTCAAAGTTACCAAAAGAGAGTAATGACTGGATGTCTCAAGCTAATGAAAAAAATCCAAATGATCAAAAAATCTATGAGTATTATTCATCGTATTTAATGAACCAATCTCAACGGGATGATGGTGGGGCAGTTGGACCATTCCAATTGCAGAATTTGAATTATCAAGATATGCAATTATACGCCCGGTACTTGGGTATGGAAGATGACAAGCTGTTTAATTTTAGCACCGAAGATGACTACTTCAATTAGTGACATTTAGATTTATAGGTTTATGACCGCAGGTTCTTTTTGTATACAATCGCTGCAACGTCTATCTTTTTTTTTTTTTTTTTTTTTCTAATTAGGGTCTTTATGTAGTTAGCGCGTATCTGGCATTTAGGATAATAAAAATAGAGTTGAAATTCCGATAAAGACAATTTAATTATTTGCAAATCAAAATATATAAACGCTTAGGTGAGTTCAATAGTATGAGTGGCAATGAAAGAGAGTATATTGAACTATCTACATTTACAGAGGACATTCCTGGCTCGGATACGTCGAATAACACGGAAGAATTGAATGAATCATCTTCGAAAAATTGGAAGTTCACCAATGACCAGTATCAATTGATCTTATTACGATTAGGGCTAATTAGTGATGACGAATTAAACCCAGGTAACGCAATTGATGTTGAAATACTGAAATCAACTTCTTTCATGCTCGATAAAATTGATAAACTTGAAATTGTTGATGCAATTGGTATCCTAAGGGAAGCATTGGTAGAACACAAAGGAGATGTTAATTATTTGCAAGAAGATTTCCACTTAATTGAAAGACTAGTAAGTACAATACCCGAAGATTTCGATAAAGTTGAACTAAAATCTAAATTAGGTGAAAATGACTCGACGAAGAATCTTAACAATGTTGAAGAAAAGAACTTCGGACTCTTCAAGAATAAAACATATCTAAATATAGTTGATTGGGCTTTACAAATTAGATTAGAAGCATCCTTGATTGCATATCATTCCCCATATCCTGAGATAAGAGCATTAGTCGAGCCATGTGACGATCCTACAATACCAGTTGAAACCCTAAGAGTATATGTAATTGGATTATCATGGACAATTATTGGGTCTATCATTAACAATTTCTTCGTTCATAGACTACCATCAATTTCACTTGGTCTGCATACTGTACAACTACTACTTTTACCAAGTGGAAAACTATGGGAGAAGATGTTCCCTTATAACAAAAAGCTTATGATTTTTGGTAAAGAAATCAATTTGAATCCTGGTCCATGGACATATAAAGAAATGATGTTAACTACTATAATTTATTCATGCTCATCAGGGACACCATATCTGATTTATAATATATTCGTTATGAAATTGGATCGATTCTATGGATTAAAATGGGTATCATGGGTTTATCAAATTTTATTTGCATTATCAGTTCAATTTTTGGGTTATTCATTTGCATTTTTTTTATTAAAAGTTTGTATTTACCCAAAAAGAGCATTATGGCCATCTATATTGCCTACAATTGCACTTAACAGAGCTTTAATGAATGATGAACCAAAAAATCAACCACCAATACACGGTTGGAAAATATCAAGATATTCATTTTTCATTATAACTTTCGTTATAAGTTTTTTTTATAATGCATTACCATCCTATTTTTTCACCGCTTTATCGAATTTTAATTGGCCAACTTGGTTTCAACCAGATCTGATTCATTTAAATAATATAACTGGTTTTAATTCTGGTTTAGGGTTGAACCCAATCCCATCATTTGATTGGAATATCTTGGATTCTGCAAGTTGCTTAACCATTCCATTTTATACTTATGCTAACCAATACTTAGGTTCATTCCTTGGATTTTTGATCATTATTATCTTGTAT
The DNA here is from genome assembly GCA_030557975.1 of Soucietia sequanensis. NCBI lineage: Eukaryota > Fungi > Ascomycota > Pichiomycetes > Serinales > Metschnikowiaceae > Soucietia > Soucietia sequanensis. The sequence goes on along the minus strand of JANIJN010000071.1, from coordinate 4,044 downwards.
TATACTAATAATAATTGGACTGCATATCTTCCGATAAACTCAAATAGATTATTCAATAATAAGGGAGAAGTATATAAAATACATGATATTTTGGATGAAAATAATGCGTTTGATCAAAATAAATATTTAGATGTTGGACCACCATACTTCAGTTCCGCTAATTTATTAATTTATCTGGCATTCTTTGTTTTGTATCCATTTTCAATTCTATTCCACGTAGCAACAGAATGGGAATCAACGAAACAAAGTTTTATTAGTATTTGGCAAACGATAAAAGATGCTTGCAAGAAAAATCTTGATCCAAACATACATTCACAATTTGGACGATATATAAATGATCCACATTGTAAAATGATGTCAAAATATGAAGAAGTTCCAGGTTGGTGGTTTTTAACAATATTATTGTTAAGTACTACATTTGGAGTTTTATGTGTTTCATTATATCCAACCGAAACACCAATTTGGGGTATATTTTTCACTATAATTATAAATTTCATTTTTTTAATACCAATTACAGCAATTGCATCGGTGACTGGATTCTCCTTTGGATTAAATGTATTGGTTGAATTGATTGTGGGGTATGCTATACCCAATTCAGGAATTGCCTTAATAACTTTAAAATCTTATGGTTACAATATTGATACGATGGCGTCTAATTATATAACTGATCAAAAATTAGGACATTATACCAAGATTCCACCAAAAGCTATTTTCAGAGGTCAATTAATTTCTACATTAATTAGTGTTTTCGTTGCCTTAATTATTGCCAATTGGCAAATAACTCATATTGAAGATATATGTGATTTACATCAAAAGAATAAATTAAGATGTCCAGGTGCCAATACTTTTTTTTATTCAAGTATTCAATATGGAGAAATTGGACCTGCTAAAGTATTTGGAGGTATTTATCCATTTTTAAAATGGTGTTTCTTATTAGGTGCATTATTAGTTATACCATGCGCTTGGTTTAAAAAAAATGGACCACCAAAATTAGCCAGATATTTTCAACCAACCGTTATAATTGGTGGATTATTATTATATGCTCCTTATAATTTACTGTATTATACAGGTGGATTATATTTATCATACATTTTCATGTATCGTATTAAGAAAAATTATTTACTATGGTGGGAAAAGTATAATTATGTTTTAACCAGTGCTTTATCAGCTGCAGTTGCATTTTCATCACTTGCAATATTTTTCTTACAATATAACGGTAATGAAATTGAATGGTGGGGAAATCAAGTCAATAATCAAGGTATTGAAGGCGCAAGTACTCGACCTTCATGGTTGCAAGCTAAAGATGCTCCAGATGGGTATATTGGTTTGAGAAAAGGTAATTATCCATAAGATTTGAAAAAAAAAAATTATCATATTTATCGGTTGCAATTATCAATATAGTTGACATAGTAAATGTCTCAATTGTGGCTATGATTAATGCGAAAAAAAAAAAAAGGACAAAAAAGCCAGCATTTTCAAGGCAATGAAGATAGAATTTGTGTTGCGAAAACAAATAAAAAGGACAAAAAGGAAGGACAATTTTGATCAATGTTGCTAACCGTATGAAACGGGTAAACAAAAGCCAAGCAGGTTAATTCTAAATAAAGGAACAATCCAGATCGAGGCTATTAATGATCATTGATCTGTTTACGCGTATGATCTTCATCTTAACTTATATTTATATATATATATATAGACATTAATGTACTTAATTGATATAATGAAACTGATTTCAGTATATCAAAAAAAAGTTTAGTGTTCCGCATAAACCGAACTTAATTAGCTTTAGTTACTTAATGAAATTCTCCACTACATTCACCATACTTTCATTGGTATTAATAGCCAATTGTCAAGTAATTGACCAAAACATTGATCAAGAAATAACCAAAAAAGATACTGTTAAAAACGAAGAAATGTTATTAGTTAGAAATGATGATGAAATTGATGAAGTTATAGAACGAACCATAACTAAAAAAGATACCGAATTAACTAAAATTTTAGAAAGATCCGATAATGAAACTTCCACAAGTTCAGAAACCAATTCAACGAATTCATCAAGTTCAACATCACAAGAAAGTGGAGGATCCTCATCTTTTGTTCAAGATTCAAGTTCAACTTCTTCATCAAGTGATGGTAATATAATTGATTTTTCATTGAAATTAGCAATTACGGGAATAATTGGATCATTGATATTTGCATAATTAAAATAAAATTATCTTATTCTTTTCCTCTCCAATCAATTTTTTATGTTTATGTCTTCTTTTCCTTTCTCTTTATCTTTCTCTTTCTCTTTCCCTTTCTCTTTCTCTTTCCCTTTCAGTTCTTTTGGTTCAGGTTCACTAAAAAATAAAACTTATCTTAAATCATAGGTACATATACTCATTCTCTCATCTTCTTATTTTGCACAAAATATATTATTATGACATTTCAATTAAATTTAGCATGAGTTATTAAATGATGTAAAGTTATTCGTAAACCAAATTCCCTTTGATAGTAGAAGTTTGAAACTTTCAGATACAAATACAAAGATTTTTCTTTGTATAATACGACAAATATAAAGCATCAGAGTAATATTTTCAAAAACATATTTTTATACTTAAAATCAAACATAATAAAACGATAACAATAATTGAAGAAATTATAAATCCAATTAAAAACTTACTCAGCGGGAAACAATCAATCAATAAAAACCTTTGAATTTTAAAAAATCTAAACCAACCAATAATTAAACTTATGATGCCCAATAATATACATATGGTTGATAATGATTTACCTAATTTTTTCAAAGTCATTGATTTCTCATCATCGGCCAATTCAAATATTATTTCATTCATGATTAATTTTGATGATGATAATTCTAATCTAAATAATTGTTCAATTCCAACTCCAATTGATGTAAATGTTAGTGAGGTTCTTAACCATGCTAAGAAAGTTCTTTCATTAGCTAGCTAAATTAGAAATTGTTAGTTATTGATACGTCAAAACCAAAACCAAAACCAAAAACAAGAAGATATTTTGTAGTTGTTTAATAATTGATCGTACATACATGATCTCTTGCTACAGTACCTTTATTTTCAATAAGTATAGATCCATAATTAAACCATTTCAATCGATTTTTTTTTTTGGATTCACCACTCATTGAATATCATGAAGTTTGATAACTGTTTTCTGAATGTATTGGTTCAACTTTTTTTTGCATTCATTGAAGAATGAATGAAATAAGTCGATATTTGTGGTATAAATTTTACCAAAAACATAAATACAAATGTCGTGATCGAAAAAGGTAAATGTCGTGGTGGAATGTGGAATGTCGCGGCAGCGAAAATGATTCAAATTAAACTAGGTGAAACTTAAACATGGTTATATTTTACGATTAACAAATACATAACTCAAAGTGATAAATCAGGAAATACTTAATTAATTGAAATATTGAACCCGAATTTTCACGAGAGTTGCTCATGCAATTTATTCTAGATGCAATCAATTATTCTGATATTTTATGTATATTCACCATGTAGAAAAAGTGAAGGCTCATGTTATTTTATAAAATGTCATTATAGTTGAAACTATACGCTACATATAAGACTTACTATAAATAATTCAATAAATACAATACAATTGAAATATATTAATATTAATGATTTTTTTTTTTTTTTTTTTTACACCCGAATTTAGAAATGAACCAATTTTGCGGTTAGTGTATTTTTTTTTTAGTTCATCTTGACATTTCCTTGACCAAAAATTGATTTTTGTATAAAGTTACTAATACAAATAATGTTCGTATCTTAAATTTATCTAATTCTGTGATGTAATTATCAGTGGGTTTGGAATAAATCAGAGTTACATAATTTATAAGATTCAATCAATTTGACCTTGTTTTGTTCTACTTTAAAATACCGATATAAACACACTTTTATATACTTACTGTAATAATAATACTGAGTGTAACTAGAAATATGTATTGTGTTTATACAAACTAATTAGATTATTATGTAAGAGTGAGCTAGAACAATTAAGAAAGCTTGAGTTATAAGAGATAGGAAT
>JANIJN010000070.1:0-55598 GCA_030557975.1 Soucietia sequanensis | reverse complement strand
TCCTCTAATTCACCACTTATTCCTTCATGTTTTTGTTTTGAACATAAAATCGAATTGAAAGTAATTTCACTGTATAAATCAAACTATTGTATTTTGTCAAAGCATCCATGAATCCTCATATTTTGACTAACCCGTGATCTTCATGAAGGTAGTGAAAGCAAAAAGGGAAACTTTAAGGAATACATTATGCATACTGTATAGGGAAACTATTACCTTCATATTATTTCCCACCATAAAAAGGGATAAATTGCCATGAATTATCAAAAAAATTTGGTTCATCAGTTGTCAACTCTCCATTATCATGCAAACCTCCAATTCAGATGAAAAACAAATCCAGAATGAACTTGATATTTCGATCACTGTCCCCCACCGTGGTCAAGATCATGACCTTGCGGCTGAACCACTTATCAATGCTTCTTCCAACATTACTCCCTGGAGTTTGCTTACAAAATTTCTTGAAAGATTTGAAGATTTTATAGATTTATCCGTTCGCTTGATAATCGTTTCTGTAATTTTCTACCTCACTTCATATCTGCAAATTTTTTTGAATGCAGTTTTTGATCAAATAAATGAAGACAAGACTTCTGAGCTGAAGATATTCTTGATATTATCAATGGTGCTACTTCTGTGTGTGTGTGCTTTTTCTTCAAGCATCGCTTTAAACACCAAGCTTCAGGGTTATAATTCATGGAGTGAAGAATTTAGACAATCACAAGACCTAGCTATATCAATTATGATTACCTGTATAAGTATATTGATGGCTCTCATTATGACTTTTTGGATATCATTATCTTGGTTCTTTGTTTTTTTTATTTATTTTCTTCATTGTTTTAGTTCAAGATGAAGAACAAATTGAAGAATAATTTATTAAATAAAGGAAGAAATGCGATTTCAATTTTTTGAAGCATCTTGTTCAAGGTTAGACCAATACTATGTGTTTTGAACTTTCTTATTTGAATAGGATGATAATTCCCAATTACACTCTTGAGTTATGACACGTATCGTAAATAATTTCGAAGTTCCACAATTAAATATATACACGTTAAGAATGATTGATTAGAATTTATGATTTTGATAGTACAAATCGATTCATCAGAAATAATACACAAAAATTGTAGGAAGGATAAAATTGTTGTAGAATCAAGGCGGATGATAAGTTAAATGAATTAGCAGAATACAAATCTGGTAAATTTTCTGTTATCAATGGACTGTTATCGATGGACTGCTATCAATGGACTGCATTGATAGAATACCATATACGGTTAACTAAATTAAATTTATCTGATAATTTGTCCTTACAGTTTGAGTGTATGTAATAATAAATGTGTAATAATAGATATATTATGGTTGGATTTAATATCTGTTTCTTTGTATATCAAGTTTCCAATGAATTAATGGTTTAATCATGGTTTTGAAATGGATTGAATGAGTAATCAATAAAACCATCACGTTTTAACTCATGATTTTAAAGGTAGAATGATGTAGTTGATATCTATGGTATATTTAGATTAATTATGTAGTTGATAACCATGGTATGTTTAAATTACTGATGATTTAATGTTTTGAAATGGATGAATTTATATATGTACTATGATCAATGTAAGTGTTTATATAATGAATTATTAACTTAACAATGATTTATTACAGAAGTAGATTTAAGTAGATATAAGTAGTTGTAAGAAGTAGATATAAGTATATTCATACAGAAGTAGTTGTAAGTATAAAGAAGAATATTTATACAGAAGTAGATTTAAGTAGATATAAGAAGTACATATACAGAAGTATATTCACACAAGTAGATATTCACACAAGAAATACGTATTGACATATTATTAGAATATTAATTTGATTTTTATTAAAATATTTGATTTGATTACATGTATTAACTATTGATTAATATATTATTTTTGATTTTATATATAACATTGATTGATATATATATTGATTGGCTTTTATATATGATAATAAATAAATAACAATCAATATATAAATTATATTGATTATTATTAATTATGAAAAATGAACAGCAATTGGAACGATAATAACAATAAGTACAATAACAACACCTAAAATAAGACATAATCTCATTTTCATATCTTTCCACCACATATCTTTTCTAACTCTATTTGCACCTCTTCTAAAACCTTGAGCACTAATTGCTAAATTATCAGTTTTATTTTCAATTGAATCTAATCTTTCTCCTCTTTCTGCAACTTTATTAATATTATCTCTCATAATTCCAACTGTATCATCAATTTGCTAAGAAAAGGGGGCTGTTAGTAATGAATAAGTTCAAATATATATATAAACATCAATGAATATATAAACATCAGTGAATATATGAATATCAGTGAATATATAAACATCAGTGAATATATAAATATCAGTGAATATATAAATATCAGTGAATATATAAATATCAATGAATATATGTCAATATATATATATATCATGAATATAAATTCACATATATATATTCATTTATATATTAATACAATATAATACGTACCGCTTGAATAGCTGCAGTTCTTGAATTTGATTGATCACCAGTAGTTTGATTTGGAATATAAGGATCATAAGGAACAGAAGATGACATTATATGAATTTGAATATGTTATTAGTATGTTATTAGTATGTTATTGTATATTTAATAGACGGCGGGGGGAATGAAGTGATATTAGATGATATTGGATAGTTGTAGTATACTATATATGAATAAGTAAATTGATTGATTGATATTGAATTAGTTAGTTGAATTGGTTGATATTTAATATTTGATATTTGATATTGATTTGATATTTGATATTTTGTATTTGTATTTGTTGCGTAAAAATAAATGATTTAAATTTAGTAAAATCCGGTAATAATTTACAATAATTTGGAGATGCTACAATAGAACACTATATAGTGTACATACTAGAGACTATACTATATACTATGTGTATATTCATGACCTATGGTAGTGTCGGATATACCATACTAGACTACTACTACACACTATAATACTAACTACTACATAATACGACATACTATAGTCTAGAATAGTTTAGTACAGTATATAGTATCTAGCAGTGTATAGTGTATAGCATAGTATATAGTATATAGTATTAGTATAAGCATAGCATAGCATAGTATATAGTGTATTTTGGTGTATTTTATGGTGTGACAATAGTTTTGTTGTCCTTTTTTTGTGTCTGGTTGGTTTGTGTCTGATTTTCTCGTGTCTGATTTCCCGTTTCTGTGTCTGGGTCTTTTGTGTCTGATTTGTGCGTGTATTTCTGTCTGATTCATTTGCTGGTCAAATCGGTTTGTTGTTCATTTTCTCACTTTTCAATTAAATTAATTATATATAATCTACTTTTCTTCTTCTTCTCTGTGTTTTCTCTTTAAGTTTGTAAACTTTTGTTTAATCAATCTATATATATATATTATTCATCTTATTTCAATATGGACGGTGGTATGTACTCTTACTATTACACAAATCAATAAGTTAATCTGTCAATCTATCAATATGTCAATCAACAATCTATCAATAGTCAATCATAGATCAATGATCTATCATTAATCAATTAATAGTTTTATCAATCAATCATCAATCAGTCAAATAATCAATCATCAATCAATAATATTCTTATGGATATATTCAAATCATATGTCAATTCATTCAAATCAATTCAAATTTAGTTTAATCAATCTCAAATGATTAATTGGTTGGTAAACCAATTAATATTCATATATTGATCTACATACTCGAATTGACTTGATTTGAATCGAATTGAATTTGAATATATAAATTGATATATTGAAATTCAAAGTTTTACTATTTTCACTGTTTTCACTGTTTTTGTTGTTTTGCTTTTTTTCACGTTTTTCAAATTTGTCGTATTCTAATTGGTCTATCTTATATCATACCATAATAAACCCATACAATCAATCAATCAATTATCAAACATCAATCATCAAATTTATATACTCATTTACAATTCTCCAATTTCCATTTACTTTCATCTCCCCTTCTTTCCCTATATCCCTTGCCCTCTCTTATTTCCTTCCAATTCCCGCTTATCTTTGTATATCTTGAAATTTCTAGTGTGTGCGCTCAAAATTATTGTCGACTTTTTTTCCGATTTTTCTGACTTTGTTTTTTATTTCTTTTTTCTACCGCACTACATGAGAAATGGCTGGTTATATGATTTACATGATTTGATATACTATTATGATTTGAATGATTGATATACTATGATTGATAACTATTATGATTGATACACCGTGATATACTATTATGATTGACACATTGATCTGATTATTGATCTGATTATTGATCTTATATTTATCTTATATTGATCTGATATTATCTTATTTATATATACATTATACTAACACCCTCATAGAAGAAGTAGCTGCTTTAGTTATCGATAATGGTTCAGGTATGTGTAAAGCCGGTTTTGCCGGTGATGACGCTCCTCGTGCTGTTTTCCCTTCAATTGTTGGTAGACCAAGACATCAAGGTATCATGGTTGGTATGGGTCAAAAAGATTCTTACGTTGGTGATGAAGCTCAATCAAAAAGAGGTATTTTAACTTTAAGATATCCAATTGAACATGGTATTGTTACAAATTGGGATGATATGGAAAAAATTTGGCATCATACTTTTTATAATGAATTAAGAGTTGCTCCTGAAGAACATCCTGTTTTATTAACTGAAGCTCCAATGAATCCAAAATCAAATCGTGAAAAAATGACTCAAATTATGTTTGAAACTTTTAATGTTCCTGCTTTTTATGTTTCAATTCAAGCTGTTTTATCTTTATATTCTTCTGGTAGAACTACTGGTATTGTTTTAGATTCTGGTGATGGTGTTACTCATGTTGTTCCAATTTATGCTGGATTTTCTTTACCTCATGGTATTTTAAGAATTGATTTAGCTGGTAGAGATTTAACTGATTATCTTATGAAAATTTTATCTGAACGTGGTTATGGTTTTTCAACTACTGCTGAAAGAGAAATTGTTCGTGATATTAAAGAAAAATTATGTTATGTTGCTCTTGATTTTGAACAAGAAATGCAAACTTCTTCTCAATCTTCTGCAATTGAAAAATCTTATGAATTACCTGATGGTCAAGTTATTACAATTGGTAATGAAAGATTTAGAGCTGCTGAAGCTTTATTTAGACCAGCTGATTTAGGTTTAGAAGCAAATGGTATTGATCAAACAACTTATAATTCAATTATGAAATGTGATGTTGATGTTCGTAAAGAATTATATGGTAATATTGTTATGTCTGGTGGTACAACTATGTTCCCAGGTATTGCTGAACGTATGCAAAAAGAAATTACTGCTTTAGCTCCATCATCAATGAAGGTTAAAATTATTGCTCCACCTGAAAGAAAATACTCTGTCTGGATTGGTGGTTCTATTTTAGCTTCATTATCAACTTTCCAACAAATGTGGATTTCAAAACAAGAATATGATGAATCTGGTCCTTCAATTGTTCATCATAAATGTTTTTAATTAATTAAATGACTTCATTTAATTAATTATACATTTTTGTTTTCTATAAAGGAAAAAAAAAAGAAGAAAGTACTTATTCCTTTTTCTTTATATAAAAAAGTTATTCTTTTTATTAAATTTAATATTCTATCGTATACTTTAAGTTTTTTTATTTTTAAATAGTATTATATAATAAAGAAAGAAAAAAAAAATAACAGGCATTGTTGTTTTTGTTGTTTTTTTTTTCACATCAAATTATATTACATTATACATTATATATTCACTTTAACATTGTAGATTATTATTATTCAACGTTATTGTGTAACTGCTTAATAATTTTAAGCAGCGACAATTTGTTCGCAGCAAAAGCAAAACACCAATTAAGGAAACTACAGACTACACATTAAAACACATAAATCACGAGGTCCAAATTTATTTCCCCCTACTTTTGATATCATCGTGAACTCTTTTTCTACCCTTATATTTGTTCAATATTTAAACGTCATCATGAGTTCTACAAGCGAGTCTACTCCTTCCTTCAAAGTCAAAGAAATAGATAACATTATAGATGAGGCTGTCGACAATTTACCACTAGAAACAGCGAAATTGAAATTACTAGATATCAATTCCTTTACGGTTGATGAAGGACCACTAATTGACATACCACTTACTTCCGATGAGGAAGACGCTGCTGATCTCACATATGAAAATATACATGCACGTTCAATGACCGTTCACGTCCGGAGATTTATATATAAGTTGATTCACAGAGAATCAATCTCCACTCCAATTGATAATGATCTCGAGTTCAGCGCTGTTAATTATCACATTGTCAGGGAATGGTTCATACTTACATCCAATCCAACAGATTTAGCAATACGATTAATGATATTATCATATTCGTCGATTCTTGCTAAAATAGATTTTAGTAGTGAACCAATCCGTAGCAATAGACCGAATACCAGTGAAACTCGCGAGACGATGCTATACTATAGTGTTCTACCAATATGCAAAAATTCACTCAATAAGTTCATTAATTCAATAATTAAAGACTTGTTTGATGTGTTTTACAATGGACCGACAATTCTTACAGAAAATATGGAGATCCGTGAACTCTTACTCGGCCTGCAACTTAATTATCCGTCGATAATTTATGATCCCATTAGAAGTGAACAAGATGTAAAACTGCTTTTCGAGCTTGTTATTTCTAATCCATGTACTGCTATTTTACAGCCATTCGGAATCAGGCAAAATAGTCAACTGATACCAGGCCTAGGTGGTACAAGACAAAGTTATGACATTGCATTCTATGCTGGTGAGAGACTGATTTTTTTTATTAAATTAAAAAACCTTGGTGTGGATTCATTTATCAAGAATGGAGAGCTCAATTCTAATGATTCGAATTTCAAAAGAATAATGAAAAATCTTACTACTTACGCAACAAACGGTCACATCCAATACTTCATGTTAAGTGATTTTTTCACAACAATCTTATTCAAATTAAAGCCACGAGCGGTCTTATACAATGAAAAAGTTAGGGGAGTCAATGAATTTGGAGATTTTGCAGCAGTAGAATTTGAGACCAAAATCATACGTATAACTGATAGAATGCCCACGTTACAAGCTGTACTATTGCTGGTGCTTTATCATCTATCAATTCAGAATGATGCTGAAATAGATAAAGTAACGAATCAACTTAAAGATTTGGGTACTTTCTTATTGAAGCCAGATGTAAACCCCTTACCAGGAAGGGGGGAGCAACTTAAACTGGCAACCTCCGAAGGAAAAGATAAGCAAAATGTGAAATTTGAAAATTATGAGAAGACCATGCATGCAAAGTGGGATGGTTGGCGTGATTTAGAAGTCTTACAGGGCGATTATAGCGTAAGTCGAGTGCTTACAACCTCATTTGGCGTTATGAGTCTGTCTTGCTCAGAATTGAAAGATAGGGTTGTGGGAGACTTGAACGATGATGAGAAAGTAATTATTAAGATATGTGACCCGGACGTCATAAAGGGACATTATATAGATTACCATGTATATGAGCCGTTTGACGAATTCAAAGACAGACAGATTGATAAGCACTTTATTGAGGTTGAATGTTACGAACGTATTAGAATTTACAATGAGATTCATCCAGATCATAAGATACGTGTTCCAGAGGTATACGATTATGGCCTGATTGCTATGCTTGATGAAAAGTTCTGTTCATATTGTGGATTCTTTATCATGATGTCTTATATTGAAGATGAGCCAGAAACCATTACACAAGAAATTATTGATGATGGATGTGATCAATTAAATTTGTTGCACAAATTGGGGATATATCATAATGATACTGAAAAAAGGCATTACAGAATCCAAGATGGTCAAATTTGTTTTCTTGACTTTGGAGAGGCTTCATTCGAACACCCTCGTGCATATGACGATATTTTTCAATTTAAAATAAGTGCAGAATATTTACTAAAATACGTATCAGCGACAAAGCAGACGGATGAAGAAAATAGCGACTTCAAATGAAAGAACGATATACTTCAAAAGAAATAACGATAGTTTGGGTGGTAGTGATAGTATCGGTGAAAGTAATGTTTTTTCACATAGATAAATATAATTTATGGTCTGTATTTTATTCTTGTATCTACTTATAAGCATATGATGCTTTACTGATTTAAAGCTTTCTGTAATTTACAAGGAAATTACACTACACAAAATAGAGTGACAATTGAATGTTTTCGATTTGTCTTTTATGTCATAAATGAATAAAGAAGTATTCCTAAAACAATTTTATTAAATTTCTAATGTTGGGATTGATCCCTTTAATCTACCAAGAACACATTCTCTTGCGTACCTTGGAATAACATTATCTTCATGTAACATATCAAAAGATTCAGTTGCATCTTTACCAGCAAAATTTATAATTGAATCTTCTCCACCTGGATGATCTTTCAAAAATGGTGTAATGTTTAAAACAACATTTTTTATAATTACCCAACAATCTTTAGCAGTATTATGTTTACTTACTTCTTCTGGTGTAAATTCTTTTGATGGAATTTCAAATTGTTTGAATTTATCTTTAGGTGGGCTTGGGCTTGCCTGTGGTGAAGTTGATTGAGATGATGGACTTTGTTTAGATTGTGAACCTTCCTTTGGTGATGCAGTTGATGAATCTTCCTGTGGTGATGGACCTGCTTGAGATGACGGTGATGAATTTTTGTTTGATGATTCATCATTCCAATCAATAGTAATTCTACGAGGATTGATAGGATCAATATGGAAACTAATTTGTTGTAATCTATTAATTGCCACATCATTATTCTTCTTCTCACCCTCAATATTAATTGGTTCATCTTTCTTGGCAGTTGAATCATTGGTAATTTTTTGAAAGTAATAACTGGTAGCTTCATCAGCTGATACTCTACCATATACAACACAAGCCAATAAACTTGAACCACCTAAACGATTATGACCATGAACTCCACCAGCAACTTCTCCACATGCATATAATCCATCAAATGATTTATATTCATCTTCACCGACTTGATATAGTACTTGAGATTTATCGTTAATTTTAATACCCCCCATAGTAAAATGTAATACTCTTGTAATAAATGAAACATGATAAGTTTCATTTGAAGTAAATGTAAATGGAGTATTAGGGAAAAATTTCTTACCAAATGAATCTTCACTTTCACCATTAGCTGATTTATTATAAATTGATAAAGTATCGCTTAATTTAGAGAGAGATAAATTCATTTCTTTAGCCAATTCATCACCTTTCAAAGTTTTCATTAAATTTCTTTGAGTATAATGTTTAACATGAAATGATAAATTTTTTTGAGCTTTTTCATTTAATATTAATCTAAGTGGACCATTACCTAATTTCAATTGTTTTTCCATTTCTCCACTAACATAATCTCTTGTACCTAATTCATCAACAAATCTATCACCATTTTTATTAAGGATGATTCCACCTTCTCCTCTTAAAGCTTCAGCACCTAAGAACAAAAATCTTGGACTAGTTTTACCATTTATTACGTCAGTATCTTTTAAATCAATCAATCCAGTAGGATGAACTTGAACTTTATCCATATCAATTCCAATACCTTTATTCTTCATAATGATTTTTTGTCCATCACCAGTTGCATGATTACCATTAGTTGAAGGTAAATCAATTATATCAGGTCTATACTTTCTTAATAATGAATTCTTAGTAAAATCAGCAGCGTAACCACCAGTGGCCATAATTACAGGACCTAAGATATCTTGTTTCTCTTTAGTTTTCAAACTTTTATATTTAACTCCCAATATTGTGAAATCACCTTCTTTTATTAAATCAATAACCTGACAATTTTTCAAAATTTTGATTCTATGAGGTTCAGATTCTGATAAATTTTCTAAACTCTCTAATAATTTATAAGTTATAGCCATTCCAGGGAATTTTGCATCTTTACCTCGATGAGTTCTTGGTTGAGAATGACCACCTAATCTTGAAACAACCGATAAATCTAATTTAAATACTTCTTGTAACCAATGAACGGCATCAGCGCTATTATAAACAAGTACTTTAATCAAATCAGGATTAGCACGATCTTTTGCAGTTGCTAAAGTATCTTGATAAAATTGTTCAACCGAATCTTTTATTGATAAATTAACCTGAGTTCTTGTTAATGATCCATTTATACCCGACGTTGCTTTACCACTATTACCACTTAAAAATCCTTGCTTATCAAGTAATACAACATTGGCACCTCTAAGATATGCTTGATGAGCTGCTGATAAACCAGCTAAACCTCCACCAACTATAATGATTGGATTTATGGGGAATGTTTCAGACATGTTCTTACCAATCTATTTCTACTACCGATATAAATGCCACTTTATATATATACTCTTAGTGACTACTATATATCAGAATATGCAAAATATACATAAATGCAAATTAAGTATGGGGATTCACGATTGCTTATATAGCCAACCAATCTGATTGGCTTTTTTCCCCCACTGATTAGCAAAAAAGGGGGTTTTGAACCTGGTGTACGGGTGTTTTGTGAATTGCGGGGGATCAGCAAACTTGTCGGAGTTTAAAAAACTGCTACTTTTTTCCATGGATAATCAAATTAAAGGAATGATTTATGGAATGATTTATGGATGGTTTTGATATTGGGTATTCGTTATTCGTAGATATAGACATATTTATGTAGATTATATAGATAGATTACAAATGAGATATGTATTGGAATGCAAAAGAAATATCATCAAATTGAGATTCATTTTGCAACAAGATATCTTCATTTTTCACCAATGCTGAATTATTTAAATGATTCCAAGAAGTTGCATCACCGTATAACATGGCAGGTGCTTTAATGAACTGTCCACTTTCAGGTCGACATCTTTTACAATTATAAGTATCATGTGTATCACATTGTGTTTGGGGTTGATACTCAAATAACATTTTCAAACTATCTCCACTGAAAATTCTTTCAACGTCGGCTTTTTCATCAACAACACAACTTGATAATGACATTTTCATTGATTGTCTTTGGAAAATTTTTTCTTCAATTGTCCCCGTTGATATGAATCTATAAATGAAACAATCTTTTTTCTGACCGTCTCTCCAAACTCTTGCTAATGCTTGTTGATCAGCAGCCGGATTCCAATCAGGATCAACCAAAATTAATCTATTGGCTCCAATTAAGTTAATACCACATCCTCCTGCTTTGGATGATAATAAAAATATAAATTCTTTGCCCTCTGGATCATTGAATCTATCCACTAATTTTTGACGTTTATTTATATTCATGGTACCATCTAATCTTGAACATCCATATTTTTTATATCTACACATTTTTTCAATAAGATCTAATGTCTTAGTATAATTGGAAATTAAAACTATTTTATCATCGGTTTCTGTCCTGATTTTATGTAAAAATCTTTCCAATACACTAAATTTACCACTTAACCATGTTTGAATTTCTCTATTACGTCCTCCACTACTTTCATTTGATGAAATATAATCTTCTGGTAAAATGTCTTCACTACCTTCTAAGTCTTGTGGTAAGTTTAGCAAATCAGGATGATTACATAACTTCTTTAACATATCAATCGCTTTCAATGGTTGTGACCCAACCCCCTTTAATAATTTTTTGATATCGGGTGATGTTATAAAATGTTCATATAATTTTTTTTGTAATGGTGATAATTCAACGAATACAACATATTCATATTTTATCGGTAAATATTTTGATAAAATATCATTAGTTCTTCTAATAATAAATTTAGATACTAATGTTGATAATTCTGTTAATTTTAAATCTCCCTTTTCCTTTTCTTTATCAGTAGCATCTGCATCTCTACCTTTTAAAATTGAATTTTCGAAATTTTTTCTAAAATCATTTCTAGTACCTAAATACCCTGGATTTGCAAAATTTAATAATGAAAAATATTCTGATAAATCATTCTGAATTGGTGTACCTGAAAGTATAACTCTTCTATCACATCTTAATGAATTAAGTGCTGTAAATGTTAATGACTCTCCATTTTTCAATCTATGTCCTTCATCAGCTAACATTAATCCAACTTCCGTACCTGCTAATTTATCAACGTTTCTTCTTAACGTTTCATATGAAATTATAAGTACTGGTCTAACTATATTTCTACCTGTTGCCACCGACCATTGTTGTAATGCTTGTCCTAAATTAGAATTCTTGGTACTTTTACCATCAATAGCTAATGGTGTTAACACTCCTTCACCTAACCATTTAACTATTTCATTAGCCCAATTCTTAACTAATGATGATGGACATACAATTATACATTTTTCAATTGTTCTTTTACCTCTTGGACTTTGTTTTAATAAAGTCCACATCAATGCTAAACATTGTAATGTTTTACCTAATCCCATTTCATCAGCCATAATACATCCTTTTGCTCTTGCATCAATTAATCCCGAAGTACATCTATACAAAAATTTAACACCGGCAATTTGATGAGGTCTTAAAATTTTAGTTAATTTTGGATCAATAACAACTGGTACATTGGGGAATTTAGATGCTACTTCATCGGGGTTTGAACAAATCCCTAGCATTTCAGCTAGAGATTTGTGAACTTTTCTTTTTTTCAATGCTGGTTGTGTTTCTAATTCTAGTTTTTCTTGTTCTCCTTCTCCTTCTTCTTCACTGATTGGTTTTGGTGATTCTTCTTTCATTTTATCAATCTCATCATCAAGTTTGGGTATAACGTCAACTGTTGGATCGTATAATACAATGGCAAATTCACTCGTGGGGTCATGTAATGCTCTAGGTGGTAATATTACTTTTCTTTTAGTACCCAAAGGTGGAGGTGGTCCTCTATTATTAAATTCTTCTAATTTTTCATTTGTTTTAGAAAATGGAACGGTAAATGATCTTCGTAATTTGATTTCATTATTTGACATTGAATCACCTTGTAATAATGATCTAGGCAATATTGCTCCTCTTTTTTTGATCTTTATAGGATCTCCATTTTCATCAACCACCTCGAATAACGCGTTATCTAAATCTTCGCCGGTTTCACCAGATACATTATAGTTAATAGTTTTCGATCGAGCAGCTCGTAGAGGTAGCTTTGAAATAGATGAAGATGATGTTGATCCTAAAGTATTTGCTCTATTTGCAAATGGAACTCTAAATGGTTTCAAAAGTCTAATTGAACCATCAGTAACTGGCGGCGGTCTTTTATCTTTAGGAACCCCGGCACCTGAACCAAGCGGTGTGGTAAAACCTTTCAAAGGTTTTCTTGCCATGACTGTCTTGTCTTAATGTGCGATTTTGTTACACTCAAGTAACTAAACTATCTATAATTGTGTCAAAGTGAAGCTTATTAATAATGTAAATAGTGGGTATTAAATAGAAAAACATATACACAATAAATTTATAAAGGGCGCGACTGAAAAGTAAACAAAAAAAAATTAATTAAAATCAAATAATTTTTTTATCATTTAAAGATCAAAAGAGCAAAGTAATTATAAGATGATCATTAATTAATCTTTGATTTCGTGGTTCATTATAAACATCGTTTAGCTATTTAGATCGAAAATGGATGAAATATTAGCCAAAGCCAGTAGTCAAGCTGTTACATTTGCTATTAGATCGGGGATTTCACTCGCTTCAGGGTTTGCCATTAAAACCGTAACTAAATTATTAGATAAAATTCCTGAAAATGATAAGAAGAAAATCATAAATGGGAAGAATAAGATTCAGAATAAAATAGATATAATTTCAATATCAATTGATTTAATAAAATTGGTTGCCGCAAGAGGAAATACATCATTAGAATCCACCATTGAATTAATAAATAATTTAAATGAATCAATTGATATATTTGATGATAAAATAAATTTGATAATTAAGGATATAAATAACAAAAATGAAAAAGAATTGATTGTTAAAGTTGAAATCATGATTAAACAATTATTAGATGAAATAAATGATGCAATTCCATTAATCAATTTATCATTGATTACATGTGGAGTTAATTTGAATGGTAATTTACCTAATAATGTATCACCAGGTAGATTATTACAATCAAGTAATCATCTTATAAAATCAAACGATGTCTTCGATTTGAATAAAGGTTTGAAACGTTGTCAAGTTGGACCAACTTTTGATTTAGTGTTTTATTCGATATTTTATAATCCAAGTAGATTAAAATTTATTAAAGAGGAAGATAATGATAATATGGTTGGAAACAGTGATTTACTAAGTATATCATGGAAAGAAGATTTGGCTCGTTGCCTGGGGAAAATATTTAGAAATGAATCATCTCCAAATGATTACCAATATACATTTGAAATAACTGAAGATTTTAATGATGGTAGATATCATGAAGATGGAGTTGAACCAATAATTAAAAGATATTGTTTAATAACCATTAAACGATTATTTTTCAGTGCAAGTGGTAAGTTACTTAAATTGGATAATAGAGCTTCACCGGTATTGATTTTTAAAATAATAGATCAAGTTACTGAAAAGGAAGAATGGATTGCATTTGGAGAAGTGGGTACGAATGAATTTGATGAAGACGATGATGATGAAGACGAAGATGATGATGATGAAGATGATGATCGAGTGATCGAAGAGGAAGTTAAACCCACATCATTGTCATTATTGGAATACTTAATAAGATTAAGTACGTTACAACAACATGATTCAAAATCAATTTTAAATATTTGCGATGAAAGATTATCATTATATTTAAGAGATGAAAATAATAAAGTGAATATATCTAATGATTCAATCATACCCAAAACAAAAGAACAACTTTTACAAGAAAAACTTAATAATGATAAAACAGATAATTTAATTACCATGAATTCAAATATCAATAGACTAGAGAAATTAGATTTAAAAAAATAAGGTTGAATCAAGCTAGGATATAATCACGGAACCAAGTGAAACTTATAGAGAATATTAATAAGAAGGGATACCAAACTCATTTGTTTGACTTCAATTTTATCTCACAAATTCCTCACCGAAATGTTGACTAGACACTATTAAGTTTACTTAACACTAATAAGCTAGTTTGACCGTGATTTGGTATATTTACTTAAGTTTCGATCAGGCAGCAATAGGTTTTATATGCTAAATAGCTAAACTAGCCATTTGATGAATCGATTGAATTCTATCTGAGAATACAATAATAAAATTGATACAAATTAGGAAATACACTTAAATTTCAAGCAAGAAGATGGCTATATATACTACAAATTATCCGTACACCCATACACCCACTTGAGTCAGAAAATACATCCGTACACCCAACATTATATATAACAAGAAAAAATGTTACATTCTGGAGCAAAAATTATTTGAAGTTAAATTCAATCAAATTAGGAGACCATCTTTCATAGACTTATCAATTGAGCTATCAATTGGCTTCAATTTCACTACATCAAACTTAATTAATCCACTTCTTCTTTATTTTGACATTTATTTCTCCTACAATTTTTCAACTTATATCAAGTATAAGTGATTAAACTTCACCCAGATTTACATTATTTCAATGTGATGTAAAAACATGAAAGTCACTCTATGATAATTAAAGTTAGTATTGGCCTGAGAACAGAGTTTGTCTCAATTAACGATCTGCTTCAAAAAAGAACTTCGTTTCTAGTTGATTTTCTGAAAATTCATTTCAATTATTCTATCGTCAATTGGTTCTTTTTGTCTAGTTAAATATAATATAGTCTAACTTACTCGAATACTGTTTCTCGCAATCATATATTCACACTTATTTTGACACGAGAAGCTAAGTATAATGGAATTAGTGGACGTTTCATTTATTAAGTACATTATTAAATGGGTGCAAAAATTCAGAAAAACAGAGAAAGAAAGAGAGAAATTATTTATACATACATACATTTCAATGAGTTTTTCACGTAAAATATTAAGAATCTGTAGCTATCGTTATGAAAAATTCAAATTTTGTAAATAAACAAGATTTTATGCTAATTTTATTGGAGAAAGAGGTTAAAATTTTATTAATTTTTGATAATTTTGTAAATTTATATCAAAAACTAGATAATCTTGTAATTCCCAACAAATTAATATTTTTTTCTTTCGATAATACACTCATAATCTTAATTAAGCTAGAATCTTGAACATTTCTTCAAAGGAAAGAGTAATCCCAAAAACTACTCAAATTGTTTTCAAAAAAAGTAAACAAAATAGATCATACTAACAAATAAAATATCACTATTACATTTACATAAATTTTCAAAGTATATTCTTCACACATATTCAAAACTCCAATTATAGTTGATACTGATTAATTTAATTAATTAAAATTTTGTTGAAACTATAAATCAAAATTATATTAAAGATAGATTAAGTTGAAATTTTGTTGAAACTATAAATCAAAATTAAAGATAGATTAAATTAAAATTATATAAAACTGAATTAATATAAATATAAATATAATTATAAATAATTAGAACTTTATCAAAGCCAATAAAAAAAAAAAAGTATCCAGAATGAAATGGATGTTAAAAAAACAAAAAAAAAAAAAAACAAAAAAAAATTATATAAATATAGGTTTCATCTAAATAATATTTTCTAAAAACGTTCTAAATAATTATAAAGTGTTTACCAATAATAAAAAACTTTAGTTGGTGTTAAATTAGTTGGTGTTGAATTAATTGGTGTTGAATTAATTCAGATGAATTGATTGAGATGAATTATTAATTTACCTTTCAAATCCTTGAATATAATTGTAGAAAAAATCAGAAATGACTCGTTGATAACTATATTATTTTCTTATTTGATTTTCCTTTAAAAAATTGGATGGCCATACTTCAAAATCAATGATTATTAGTGATATTTTAATTTCATTAAATTATTTTTGATATACTTAATTTTTCAATTTCATAAATTGTTCATATAGAACTATTGATTTATGAATTAATCTTAATTCAGTTAAGAAATTTTAGTTGCCTTTCATTTCGTTATTCAAGTATAGATTGATATTTCAACATAATAATCAAAATATGTCACTTTTCCAATTTTGATGATAACTTTGTTAATTCTTCAAATACTTGATCTTATATTTGAACTTGTTAGTCTAGTGTGAATCATATTTTATTTCACCCCTTCCTCTTTCATTCAAATAATAATTGAACATTTTTTAAATTTGAAAAATTAAAATCATCAAACATAAATCAAGGGAGTTGAAAATGATGATAAACAAAATTTCAATTTAAATTTAAATTACAATAAATAAATAAATCCATCAAATGAATCAATGATATTAAACTAATAAATAATATTATTTAATTTAAAATTTTAATAAATTCATTTATTAATTTCTTAAATATTTCTTTTTCACCACCTAATTAATTGTTCTCTCTTCTTCAAATTTAATAGGAGTAATTAAATCATTAAACATAGGAGCATTAAAATCACTTAATGATTGAATATTATTAAATTCATTATTTATATTATTAATATTATTATTATTATTATTTGATTCAATATTGTTGTTAATATTATTATTATTATTATCATTATTGATTTCAATTTCATTTTCGTTATTTCTCGTTAAATCATCTCTTGATTGATTTTCTTCATTAATTTTTTCTTGATGAATGTATGATGGTTGATATTGAGATTGAGATTGGGATTGAGATTGGGATTGATATTGATTTGGTGGAGTTGGAATTGAATAATCTTTAGATTGATTTCTTGAATAACTATTTTGCAGTGGTTGTCTTGATGGTATTGATGAAATTGATGAAATTGATGTATATATTGAATTTGGGCTTTCATTGATTTTATTGTTATTGTTGTTGGTATTGGTGTTGGTGTTGCCATTATTGGTATTGGTATTGTTATTTGTATTGGAATTGGTATTATTATTTGTATTGGCATTGGTATTGACAGAATTTGTTGTTGCAGATTTATTTAAATTTTTTATAAAATCTTCATATGAAACTAATCTAAGATCATATGCATCATTTAATAAATCATTATTTTCTTGATTTATTGATGAATCCATAAAATTTGATTGTTTTAAAAATAAATTTTGATCTGAATCTGATCCTTGAGTTTGTCCCTGTTGTTGTTGTTGTTGTTGTTGTTGTTGTCCCAATCCCAATCCTTGTTCTTGTTCCTGTCCCTCATTATCAAATTCTTGAATTTCTGTTCTCTGTGATGAAAATTTAGCTAATTTTGAATGATCATCAAATTCATCATCATAATTATTATTATTATTCATATTATTATTATTTATTGGAGGATAAGCCAGTGAATTTAATTGATTGGGTAAATTAAATGAATGATTGAAAAAATTAATAGAAGATGAAGAATCATTATTATTTGAATGATTTGAAGTTATTGAAAGTCCACTTTCAGGTCTTTTCAATTTTGGAATAAATTGTGATATTGAATTGGAATTGGATGTAGATATAGCATGAGGATTTGAATTAGAAAAGGAATTGGAGGAAGATGTAGATATTTGATTGGAATTAGATGAGGGTGAAGTTTGTTGATTTTGTTGATTTTGTTGATTTTGTTGATTTTGTTGATTTGGATTTATTGGTCTTGGTTGATTTAATTTTTGTGGTATTTGTTGATTATTACTCTGTTGATTTGTTTGTTGATTATTTTGATTATTTTGATTATTTTGATTATTTTGATTATTTTGATTATTTTGATTATTTTGATTATTTTGTTGACCCAGACTTGATATATTATGAGGAGAATTTGGTAATGAAGACATTGGTAAAGATTTACTATTATCAAAACTACAAGAACCAACAAGGGGAAAAAGAGGAAACATAGTTTCAACCATTTCAATATCTTCAGAATCGGAGTTATTCCCATTATTATTATTATTATTGTTATTGTTATTGTTATTAATATTATTAGTATTGGTATTCCCATTATTAGTTATATCTTTTTCAACATCATTATCATTATCATGATCATTTGATCTATCATGATCATTCAATCTATCATTATTTTGATTATCATTTGATATTTCATTTGATTGAGGAAATAAATCAAATAATCCACCATTACCACTATCAAAAGGAACAACCACATCTTCAATAACAAAATTTGATTCTAAACTAATTTGATTAATTGGATTATTTGATGAATTACCATGATCAATTTTTTTCTTCTTCAATTTATCCTTCTTTAAAGTTGATGTCAGCAGACAAGTACAATGAGAATTTTTATGACAAATACAAGAAGCAAGATGCATTCCAGGAGGTTTACCTTTTTTACCACAATTACAAGAAATATGTAAATTTTTTAATTTTCTTGAATCTCTACAATGTTGACATTGAGATGCAGGTCTACCCTTGGGTTTAATCATGGTTAATGGTTGATCAGTATGAGTACATGTTGTTACTCTATGACCTCTGATACATCGTTCACATGCATATTTGACACCATTAACAAGCACCATATTATATTATATTATTATATTGATGATGGAATATTATATTAGATTGTTATATTGATGATGGAATATTATATTATGAAATATTAGGTTATGATAAAATATGTTATATTGATGAATTATGAATGATCTTTAGTATATTATAATATTGATGGGAAGTATATTGATGAATATATTATAATATATATTTATATTATATTGTATTGAATGAATCGAATGAATCGAATGAATTGAATGAATTGGATGATATGGTATATTGACTACTATATTATATTATGTTATATTATGTTATATTATATTATGTTATATTATATTATATTGGTATATTAATGTATGAGTGGTATTAATTATGAGTATAGAATATTGAATATATGAGGGTATATATTAATATATGAAGGAGAGACAAGGAGCTGAAATGTGAAATGTTTAAAATAGTATAATAATATAATATGTCAATGAGTGTTTGAAATAAAATTTTAAGTAGAACTAGAATAATTTATTATAATTTTACTATAATATTATTCTTATTTTAAATTTATTCTTATTTTAAATTTATTTAATTTAATTTTAACTGAAATACAATTTTATTTTTATTTTTATTTATTTTTTTAATTTTTTTAATTTTTTTAATTTATTTTGAGTTTAAAATGAAGAACGACAAAGACAGAAATGACAAGAATCACTCAAGAAAAAGAAATAAAATCGAATAAAATAAATAAATAAAATAAATATTAAGTATAACGGGTGGGGAATTACCATATACTATGACATACTATAATATACTATGATATACTATGATCTATGACATAGTGCACTGTACCATGATATATCAACGTGTAGTTTATACCAATATATAACATACTAAGATATATACTGTATGGTATAGTGAATATATAATAGGGTATAGCAGAGTATAATAGAGTTTAGTATAAGTATATTATAGTAGCAATGAAGTGCTATTAGCAGCCAAGCATATACTAAATAGTATATTATATGTTATAGTATATTGTATATTCTATTATTGTACAAATCACAGTATAGTCTATATAGTATATAGTATAGTATAGTATAGTATAGTATGGTATAGATAGTATAGTCTGGTCTAGTTAGTCTAGTATGTTATATCATAGTCTAGTTAGTAGTATATTGCAATTGTGGCTGGAAACACCGCAATTTAATTGGTTGAAACACATCTAATTAGTGGGGGATGTCTTTAAGGGGGAGTCGACATCCGTACACCTTCTACTTTTAGTCACGTGAGCAGCAACATTATGGCTATGTGCAGTACACGGGGAAAAAGACTGGGTAGTGTACGGGTGTAGTGTGGAAAGTGGGGTATAACTATATGGAGTTTAGATAAGAGAGATACAGACATATATAAGACAGAGTATATCAGAATATATCAGAATATAAAGATTCATATTTAGATATACATACATTCATATACCATGATTCCCTTAGAAGAAATTAAAAAACACAACACCAAATCGGATTGTTGGGTTATCATTCATGGTAAGGTTTATGATGTCCTGGATTTTATTGATGAACATCCGGGTGGTCTGGCTATAATATTAAAATATGCTGGTAAAGATGCAACAAAAGCTTTTGATCCAATTCATCCAAAGGATACTTTAGATAAATATTTAGATAAATCTTATCATTTGGGTGTTGCTGAAGAAAAGAAGAGACAACCTCAACAGCAAGTCCAGAAACAGGTGCAACCACCACCACAAGCACAAGCACAGGTACAACAACAACAACAACAACAACAACAACAACAACAACAACAACAACAACAACAACAACAACCACAAGTACAAGTACAATCTGATAACAACGTTGTTGATGAATTTGATGTGGAATATGATGAACAAGATGATAAATTACCTATCCCCACCAATCAACTCATCGTTAATGATGAATTTGATGAAGAATATGATGACGATGAAGATGATCCCCCCGATGATTATGAATTAAATAGACGTAAATTATTGAAACAAAAACCCGATTTATCACAAATTTATAATTTAAGTGATTTTGAATTTGTGGCTAAAAATATAATGGAAAAAATTGCTTGGGCTTATTATTCTTCTGGTTCTGATGATGAAATTACCCTAAGAGAAAATCATTTATCTTATCAACGAATTTTTTTTAAACCAAGAATTTTAGTTGATGTAACAAATATTGATTTTTCAACTACAATGTTAGGTTGTAAAACTTCTGCTCCATTTTATATAACTGCAACTGCATTAGGTAAATTAGGTCATAAAGATGGTGAAACCGTTTTAACAAAAGCTGCTTATCAACAAGATATTATTCAAATGATTCCAACTTTAGCATCTTGTTCATTTGATGAAATTGTTGATGCTGCCATTGATCATCAAACTCAATGGTTACAATTATACGTTAATTCAAATCATGAAATTACCAAAAAAATTATTCAACATGCAGAAAAAAGAGGTATTAAAGGTTTATTTATAACCGTTGATGCACCTCAATTAGGTCGTCGTGAAAAAGATATGAGACTGAAAAATGTTGAAGATTTAAGTCATGTTCAAGGTGAAGGTGATGATGCTGATAAATCTCAGGGGGCTGCAAGAGCAATTAGTTCGTTTATTGATACTTCATTAAATTGGAATGATTTAGCTTGGTTTAAATCAATTACTTCTATGCCAATTATATTAAAGGGTATTCAATGTGTTGAAGATTCTTTAATGGCTTTGGATTATGGAGTTAATGGAATTGTTTTATCAAATCATGGTGGTCGTCAATTAGAATATTCAAAACCTCCTATTGAAGTTTTAATTGAATTAATGCCTCAATTAAGGAAACATCCAAAATATACTCCAAAATTTGAAGTTTTCATTGATGGTGGTATACGTCGTGCATCAGATGTTTTAAAAGCCATTGCATTAGGTGCAAATGGAGTTGGATTAGGTAGACCTTTCTTATATGCAATGTCAACTTATGGAGTTGATGGTGTACGTAAAGCTTGTCAAATTTTAAAGGATGAAATGTTAATGAATATGAGATTATTAGGTGTTACTTCAATTAATCAATTAAATGAAAAATTTATCGATTTTAATGGAACAAATAGATTTGTTCCTGAAGATAAATTATTTAATGGAATTTATCAACCTCTTGAAAATCCAAGATTTAAAGAATTACCAAAATTGTAGTAGACATAATTGTTATGTTATATAAGTTGAATTTATATTGATTATAAATTTACTTTATTATAATTTTTTTATTTATACTTATTTATACTATTTATTTTATTCTTCTTACTTATCTTATATTGTAATCGATATATTATTCTTACAACAAAATTTTAAAATTGTACCTTAATAAGATAAATTATTAAATAAAATTCAGGACAATTTATATATATTAAAGTCCGCAACGCCGTATATCAATACAAGTGAAAATAAATGTCTCGTTAACACTATATAACTTAAATTCAGAAACCTAAACTTTTATTTATTGAGTCATGACTAGGATAATGTCTATAGTTTACCACGGTATTTCACTTTGGTGTCCTTGTATTAAACATGAGTGTACCTGGAACTGATCGTTGACTTGAAAAAGTCTTATATTATATCAATTTCATTTGATTAAAAAGCTTCACTTTCGATAGGAATAATGATTCGATTTGATTATAGTCTAGAATAAAATGTCTTCCTCAATATTAGTTGAAGTTTAAGATTATTAATCTTTTGAATATAGGTTATATCGTTATTTTTAGTCGGATCATTTATTGTAATATGAATAATGATTAATTAGTTTATAAATTCATACAATACTCAATGAGTTGAATTATGACTTAAAGTATGTTGTAGTTACTTTACCCAAATTTAATATCCGTATGCCCAACAACAATACCTTGAAACAACCCCAAGATTATTAAATCATGGGTATCTTGTTGTCAAATGCTTGGTTATGTTTCACTCTTTTGTTAGTCGATTTTTTTGTCACCAAAGTATTCATCTAAGTTCACGGAATTAATCTCTATCAATCTTTGATAGTAATAAATCTTTATGGTTATACATTTCCTTTACCAGATCAACTAAATAGCTAATCACAAGTTTATTGTCTGTACTCCCATCTATAATTTTCCCCATCGGCTCATAGTATGCTGCATCATATATCTTATAATCCTAGTACATGGTTTCTTTTTCAGTTTAGACCCTTTTTAATTTATGACTCATGTCAAAATCTCCTACAAAAATAAAATTTATTAATTGTCTGTACAGAAAGAGAATCAATGTATTTATCTTGAACATGTCAGACTCCACAGACTCTGAACTGACTAATTATAGTGATATTGAAGAAGAAGAAGACTCCATATGGACTCATGTCGATGGCATTTATACTACAATTGAGTATTACGCTTGGGGTGGATATCCTCCATTACAGTCTATAAACGATTTTTTCATTTGGAGAAGTCAAGTAAACTCATATCTCAATACCCATGGAGGATCACTTTTATATGACTATATTTACGGAGAAATCAGTCCAATTAAAATTCCAGATGATAAGTTGGATTCGATTTTACGAAGATTTTTATCTGCTGCAGTTTCTTTCCATATCATGGACTCTATTCAAAAAAATGAAAAAACAGCAAAGGAAATTTGGAATGAATTAACCGAACGTTATATGAATTCGCAAACATAGCAAGTTCTCTATATATGTGAGTCTGAGGTATTAATAATAAATCACGAATTCATTATAGAATTGAATCTACTGATGAACGAGGTTACTTATTTGATAATGTCCAACTGATGGGTTTTGACTTTTTATATGTAACTTAATAAACTTTTTTTTGTTCGAATATTTGTAGGGGTTTGATCGTGATCAGGGCATAATAGATATAACTAGAATGTGACAAATTAGTTTAAATTTGAAAATTTAAAACAGTTACAAATACTATGATTTAAATTTCCTCGTAAGATTTATGGAAAATGTTGATATCCAACAAACGAGAAATAAAACATTGAAGTGATAACATTTTTCAAATCAACGTATCTTGAACTACAAGAAAATCACATACAATATATTAAACACCATCACGATTTAAAGAGTCATTTAGTACCTGATAGTATCATCTATTAGTTGCAAAATAGTATCGTGTCTCTAGTACTCAAAATGCACAAAGACGCGTGTTTTAATTTCCTTCCATTCCCTGCACATAAGCCTGATTTAATCATGTAACAAAAATGAAACAGAAAATCCAGAATTTACAAACTTGAATCAAGAAAACCAAAAATATTAAAAAATTAAAAAAAAAAAAAGAATTTAAAAAAAGACGAGTAATTTTTTGTTGTTGTTTCCACTGATCTGTCATTAACCACCAAAATTTATTGATAATTAACTTCTTTTATCTTCTTTTTGTATACGTTTTAAACACCTAAACATCTCCATCAACCATCACTCATTCCATCGTCACATACTCCTTCTACACCACCACCCCATCGCTGTTCTACAATTCAATTTAGTAGTTCAATTTAACTCGTTTCTGGTGTGTTTTTTTTATCCCCAATTTCAAATATATTTAACCGCCAACCAATAATTGAGATCGTTTATTAATTTAACTTCACTTGGATACCCCTATAATTTAAGTCTATTTCAATAATCAATTCGAATATATAATATATAATAAGTAGTTGTATTCAATTTCGGGTGTAAGGTTGTTCATTCATTCATCATTCATATATAAATCAACCTAATCAATTCATAGATTTCCTTCCCCCTTTATTTAAACCTTCCCCCTTTATTCATCACACACATATCAATACAATGGTATCGGCTTATGATGTTGGTACTCGTTGTTGGTACCCCGATGAAAAACTCGGTTGGATAGGTACCACTGTTAAATCAAATAATAATCAAGATAATAAATATATTCTTGAATTTGTTTCTGAATTAGATGATTCAATTACTTTCACTTTAGAAACCGATAATTTGAATGAAGAAAATGATAAATTACCTCCTTTAAGAAATCCTCCTATCTTGGAAGCCGCCGAAGATTTAACTAGTTTATCTTATCTTAATGAACCCGCTGTTTTACATGCTATTAAACTTCGTTATTCTCAATTAAATATTTATACTTATTCTGGTATTGTTTTAATCGCTACCAATCCTTTCCAAAGAGTTGATCAATTATATTCTCAAGATATTATTCAAGCTTATGCTGGTAAAAGAAGAGGTGAATTAGATCCTCATTTATTTGCCATTGCTGAAGATGCTTATAGATGTATGAAAACTGATAATGAAAATCAAACCATTGTGGTAAGTGGTGAATCTGGTGCTGGTAAAACTGTTAGTGCAAAATATATTATGAGATATTTTGCTTCAGTTGAAGAAGAATCAGAATTACAAAATAATATTGGTACTGAACATAAATCGGATATGTCTGATGTTGAAAAACAAATTTTAGCTACTAATCCAATTATGGAAGCTTTTGGTAATGCTAAAACTACAAGAAATGATAATTCTTCAAGATTTGGTAAATATTTAGAAATTTTATTCGATAATAAAACTTCAATTATCGGTGCTAGAATTAGAACTTATTTATTAGAAAGATCAAGATTAGTTTTTCAACCTTTAAATGAAAGAAATTATCATATTTTTTATCAATTATTAGCTGGTATGAATGAAGATGATAAATTATCTTTAGGTTTAACTTCAGCTAATGATTATAAATATACAAATCAAGGTAATGCTTCAATTATAGATCATGTTGATGATGCCAAAGAATTTAATGATACAAAAGATGCTTTATCACTTATAGGTATAAATGATTCAAAACAATTTGAAATTTATAAAATTTTAGCTGGTTTATTACATATTGGTAATATTGAAATTGCTGCTACAAGAAATGATGCTCATTTATCATCTGATGAACCAAATTTAGTTAAAGCTTGTGAATTATTAGGTATTGACTCCTTTAATTTTAGTAAATGGTGTACTAAAAAACAAATTACAACAAGATCAGAAAAAATTATTAGTAATTTAAATCATAAACAAGCTTTAGTTGCAAAAGATTCTTTTGCAAAATATATTTATTCAGCTTTATTTGATTGGTTAGTTGATTATGTTAATAATGATTTATGTCCTCCTCAAATTGAATCAAATATAAAATCTTTTATTGGAGTTTTAGATATTTATGGTTTTGAACATTTTGAAAAAAATTCTTTTGAACAATTTTGTATTAATTATGCTAATGAAAAATTACAACAAGAATTTAATCAACATGTTTTCAAATTAGAACAAGAAGAATATGTTAAAGAAGAAATTGAATGGTCTTTTATTGATTTTGCTGATAATCAACCTTGTATTAATTTAATTGAGAATAGATTAGGGATTTTGTCTTTATTAGATGAAGAATCAAGATTACCTGCTGGTAATGATCAATCTTGGATTGAAAAAATGTATCAAACTCTTGATAAAGCTCCAACCAATAAAGTTTTCAAAAAACCAAGATTTGGTCAAACAAAATTTATTGTTAGTCATTATGCTCTTGATGTTTCTTATGATATTGATGGTTTCATTGAAAAAAATAGAGATACAGTTGGTGAAGGTCATTTAGAAGTTATGAAAAATACAACTAATGAATTATTACAAGCTGTTTTAACCATTATTGATAAAACGGCGGCAAACTTAGAAGCCTCGTCATCTCAAACTTCAACAAGTAATGCAAGAAAATCAATTGCAAGTAAAAAACCAACGTTAGGTTCAATGTTCAAAAATTCTCTTATTGAACTAATGAAAACAATTGATTCAACTAATGTTCATTATATAAGATGTATTAAACCAAATGAAGAGAAAAAAGCTTGGGAATTTGATTCATTAATGGTGTTATCTCAATTAAGAGCTTGTGGTGTTTTAGAAACCATTAGAATTTCATGTGCTGGTTTCCCTTCAAGATGGTCATATGTTGAATTTGCTGATAGATATCATATTTTAGTTCCTTCTGATTTATGGATTTCTGTTATGAGTGGTGAAACAACTCAAGAATCAGTTACTGATTTATGTAATAAAATCTTAAGTCTTAATATTGAAGATAAAAATAAATATCAATCAGGTAATACTAAAATTTTTTTCAAAGCAGGTATGTTGGCTCATTTTGAAAAATTAAGAAGTGACAAATTACATAAGTCTGCAGTTATGATTCAAAAGAATATGAGAAAACATTATTATCGTAAAAAATATTTGGATATTAAACAAAGTCATACGAGTTTACAATCTTTAATTAGAGGTTTCATAACAAGATTTAAAATAAAACAAGAAATTGAAAACAATGCTGCAATTAATATACAAACACTTGTTAGAAGTTATATTGCTCGTAAGAATTTAAAGGATTCAATTACAAGTATTACAATTTTACAAAAATCTATAAGAGGTTTACAAACAAGAAGAAATTTATTAAAATTAAAGACAGAAAGTTCAGCAATTGTTATACAAAAACATATCAAAGGTTTAACAACAAGACGTCAATATTCAAAAGACGTAAAATCAGTTGTTTTAATTCAATCATTATTTAGAAGAAAATTAGCCGGTTATGAATTGAAAAATTTAAAATCAGATGCAAAATCAGTTAATCATTTAAAAGAAGTTTCATATAAATTAGAAAATAAAGTTATTGAATTAACGCAATCATTAACATCAAAAATTCAAGATAATAAAAAATTGGTTATTGAAATTTCAAGTTTAAAAAATTTATTAGATCAATCATCAAATGCTCGTGAAACTTTAAAATCAAGAGAAATTGAATTTAATGAAAAATTTGATAATCAAGGAGTTGAACATCAAAAAGAAATTGAAACTCTTAATAAAGAATTAGATTCTATAAAATTAGAATATAGTTCAGCTGAAACAAAAATTGAACAATTAACAAAAGAACAAGCAGATTTAAGACAAGATGTTCAACGTAATATCGAAGAATTAAATCAAGCAAAAGGTGCATTGATTAAACGTGATACAATTGAAGTTGATTTAAAGAGTCATATTGAACAATTAAAGAATGAAATTGCAAATTTACAATCTCAACAATCAACCAAAATCATAAATCCAAAATCAAGAAATATGAGTAATAAACGTCATTCAAGTGTTGTTGGTTGGAATTCACCATCTTCATTAGATCAAAGTAATAGACCAGTATCAGTTATTGCAGTTTCATCAAATGATGATTACACAAATCTTGATGATATAAATGATGAATTATTTAGATTATTAAGAGATTCAAGACAATTACATAGAGAAATCGTTGAAGGATTATTAAAAGGTTTAAAAATTCCACCATCAGGAGTTGCAGCTGATTTAACTAGAAAAGAAGTTTTATTCCCAGCAAGAATTATTATAATTATTTTATCAGATATGTGGAGATTAGGTTTAACAAAAGAAAGTGAAGAATTCTTAGGTGAAGTTTTAGCTGCTATACAACAAATTGTTTCAAGTTTAAAAGATGATGATGTTATTTCAAATGGTGCATTCTGGTTATCAAATACTCATGAATTATATTCATTTGTTTCATATGCTCAACAAACAATAATTGCTAATGATACATTATCACATGAAATGAGTGAAGAAGAATTTGATGAATATTTAAAATTAGTTGCAGTTGTTAAAGAAGATTTTGAATCACTTTCATATAATATTTATAATATGTGGATGAAAAAAATGGAAAAAGATTTGGAGAAAAAAGCAGTTTCAGCAGTTGTTTTATCACAATCATTACCAGGTTTTATGGCACCAGAAAATTCACCATTTTTAGCTAAAGTTTTTTCACCTGGTATTCAATATAAAATGGATGATATTTTAAGCTTTTTCAATTCAGTTTATTGGTCAATGAAATCATACTTTATTGAACATGAAGTTATGAATGAAGTTATTGTTGAACTTTTAAGATTTGTTGACGCATTATGTTTTAATGATTTAATTATGAGACGTAATTTCTTATCATGGAAAAGAGGTTTACAATTAAATTATAATGTTACAAGATTAGAAGAATGGTGTAAAGGTCATGAAATTCAAGAAGGTTCAGGATATTTAAGTCATTTATTACAAGCAGCAAAATTATTACAATTACGTAAAAATACTCCAGAAGATATTGAAATTATTTATGAAATTTGTTATTCGTTAAAACCAATTCAAATTCAAAAATTAATTTCTCAATATTATGTTGCAGATTATGAAACTCCAATTGCTCCAAAAGTTTTACAAGCTGTCGCTGATAAAGTTAAAACCCATGATGGTGCAACTAATGATGATTTATTCGAATTAGTTTCAACTGATGGACATTTCAACGATCCTTTTAGAACTGTTAATTTAAGACCATTTTCAAGAGTTGAAGCATATGTTCCAGCTTGGTTAAGTTTACCAGTTATCAGAAGAATTGTTGAATTAGTTGCTAAAAATGCATCAGTTCAAGAACAAAATTTGAATGAAAGAGATGATGAAAATTTAAATGAAGATAATGAATTTAATGATGTTCAAATTAATGGTAATACAGCAACAATTGCTGAAGCATAATTTTCAACCTTTAACATTTTTTCAATTCAATATAAATAATTTAATTCTATTTCATTTACTAATTTCTTATATCCCTAAAATACAAAAAAACCAACAAATCAAACCAAATCAAATCAAATACCAAATAACAAAACAACAAATAACTTATAACATATTACAAATAACAAATAATTAATAACAAATAACAAATAACCAAAAACAAACACTACAGATTTTAAAAACGAAACGTTTCACGTATAATTAAATTCAGTATAATGATACACTCATTATATTACTTTTTTCTTCCCATCCCTTTGCTCACATATATACATATATAGTTTTTCCCAATAATAAATATATTTTTATAAATTACAATGATATATACATGATATTTAGATTAATTTATTCGTAGTTGCAACGATGTAATAAATTTCTTCATCATTTATTAACTTCATCATTTGTTTTAGTTTTCATTTGTAAAGCATGAAGTCCTTTATTTTTAAATTCATCATCTAATAATTTATAAATTAATCTATGTCTTGAAGGCATATTTAATCCGATAAATTTATCACTTATAATATCAACTCTAAAATGAGATTCTCTTATATTTGAAGCACCAACCATTCCTTCATGATGACTATGTTTATGAGAATCATTAGCAATTTTTAAATAAGGTGGACTAAAATTATTAATTAATTTTTCAGTTATTGATAATTCAATTGGTCCTGGAGTTTTTGAATTTATTATTGATGCTGGAGATGATGATGAAGTTGAATTTGACATTATTTGATTATACAAAAGTTTACAATTCTTGCTTGTTACTCTTATATTTTTAAACATTTGTTAGTATAAGTCAATTATAATTAAAGTCTTCTATTTCACTTTTCCATATATAAATCGGTATTATTTTTACTTTTTTTTGATTATTTTTTTTTTTCTTTTTCTCGTTTAATTTTTGATCTTTAATCTTTGATAAGCTTACTCAGACTATAAATTGTCCATAAATTGTCCATAAATTGATTTAATATCTACATCTCTACTATACTTGTATTGAATTGTAATACAAATGTTTTGATTCAGTATAAGTCCATTAATTTTGATTAAATATATATAAGTTCATTAGTTATGATGAAAATTATATAAATCCGTTAAGCAGATCACCCTCTTTTAAATTGAACTTGACCTTTATCTCTTCTTGCTTCTAATTTTGTTTGTCTTTTACTCTTAGTTGACTTAGAATCATTTTTGGATTCTTTTTCAGATGATTTGGAAGTATTACCACTACCACCTAAGAAAGATTTTATAAAAGCACTGGCTTTATAAGCACAATAACCAGGAACAATTAAATAGATCCACCAAACATAATTTGTACCGAGAATAATCATTAATATATCAATTAACCAAGTAATATAAATACAATCAAACATGTATTCGAAAAGTCCTTCACCTTTTAAATCATCACCACATCTAATTAATTTAGGTTTATTTGATGATGAATCAATTGAATAAGTTGGTCTACCACTTTGTTCTAAAGTATACTGACAGAAAAAAGCAGGAATTGATAAAATTATATATGATTTTGATGAACTTGGTCTTTTCAAAATGAATATGGCAATAATTGATAAAAAATTTATTATTAAAGTAACTAAATGAAGTTCTTTCAATGTTTTGGCATTGGATACTGCTATTTTTTTACTACTTTGAGAAGCCATATTAAAAATTGATTAAAAATTGAAATAAGTAGGTGGATAAACTAGATCAACTTCAAATATCAAGAAAGTACCAACAATATTATAATATATATATTGTGTATGAGAATACAAACTCGTGTTCTTTAACGGAATGATTTGAAAAGAAGATAACAAGTTTACAAGTTTCGTAATGTGTTGCTAATTTAATTTGTTGACTAATTTGAATTCGTGAAGAAAAAAATTATTATTTTTTTTTTCAGGGCTTTTTTGGGACAATTTAAGCATAATAAGATGTAAAAGAATAAACACATACAAGACAATAAAAAAATACAAGAGAACAAGAAATACATGAATGAAATACAGAATTTCAAATGAGGCGACGTTGTTGAGTTACATAGATTTCAAATATTTTGACTATAATCAAGTTATATAAATTTGGTAATTGATATTTTTGATAATATCAAGTATGATTGTTGTATATGCTGAGGTAATATGATGCCATTATTGAGTCTTCTTAACAGTGTTAGGGATTTGAATAGGACCGATATATTTTGTAAGAGTGGGTTTAAAGTTTTGTTCATAGATTGCAGATAATGGATAACCCGATAATTTTGGATGATTAACAATGGTTTTAATTTTCATATCCAATTCATTTACAATTGATTGAGTGTAAGGATTGTCATTAAACCTTAATTTGACAAATACAATAACGAATGCAAAAGTGAATAAATCAATAATAACGTATAAAGGATCTCTGAAAATTTTAAATAAAAGGAATGGTAATCTGAAAAGGAATCCAATGGGTAAGAAAATTTCTGAGTTAGAAGCAAACGTTAATGCTTGCTTATTATAATTACTAGTGAAAAAATTAATTCTCGAATTAATTAATTGTTGATTTGAAATTGAAATTGGTAATGAATTTAAAATATAATTTTGAAAATAACTTAATACGTGAAATAATGAAAAGATGGTGAATGAATATAATCCACCACTAATAGCACCAATTTTGAAACTAGTTAATAACAAGACAATTGCAAGTGAAAGATATTGAACATTTTCATCTTTGAAAAATTGAATATTCAATACTTTTTTATTAATATCTTGTATACGATTAGTCTTGAAATGAATTTGTTTGATAACAATTGAATAGGTTATAATGACAAAAAACAATGATAGTCTATATTGATTCAAAGATTTGGATTTATTGAAGAATGAATAAAACATATTACCAATAAAGAAACTAATACTAAGTAAATGACCAATAAACCAGTAAAACTGAAGTGTCTTGGCTAATGTCGTCAACGTGGGGACAAGCGACTTGCCACGCGCTGTCGATGGTCTGGACTGAACGTTTGATGATGCCGGCATCGTATAATCTAGTTGAAGTGGGAATATGACTGAAAAATCTTGAACGATTACCAGTTGATTTAAGTAACTAATTTATTTTGCCTTCTAAAAAATGTGCCAATTTTTTGAAATATCTTTAAAAAACATCCGTAAACCAAATATACAATCCGTACACCGCCATTTTATATAGATATTTTTTTTGATCATGTAAATTTCACTGACGGTTTTTGCTACTTCGTTATCAATAATTTATATAAACCATTGTCAATTGAGTAATTGAGTTACACATATATATATATTGATATCCATCTCAATTGCCATCTATATTAACATTCATATTATCATCTTAACCAACGTTTCAATTGACTATAAACTTCAAGATCCTTTCATCTTTGTGTTCACATAACGTTATCGTCTAGAAATTCTCGAATTGCTTTATCAATAAAATCAATTACATTTAGAAAAAATCATCAATTGACTAGATAATCAATTGAATAACACATCATACTCATATCAACTAGCTCATCATGGATTTCTGTTTCTTCCTTATTGGATGTATGTATATAATAATATGAACGGCAGTTTGTCGTGTTTTGTGGTTGGACATAACTTTCAATTTCAATACTAACAAGTGTCAAACAGTCAAAGAATTTAATAAGCCATTAGATAAAATTGGAAATATAACATGCTACTGTTCAAACTGTCATAATCAATCAGCTCATGCAATTAGATCAATCAATTGTATAACTTTATTTTTCATTCCAGTATTACCGTTTTACTATACAAAAAGATTAAAATGTTCAATCTGTAATGCATCGGGTAACTTGAATAGTCAAGCAATTGATCAACTAAATCAAGGTAAACCCGTGGCTATTGGTTGATGAAATTATATACTAATACTAAATAAAATGACTTACTTTATTTATATTTCACTAATTTACATTTTCTAATATAACTTACTTGTAGATATACTTGTAAATTATCGAACCAATCAACTTCTTCAAATAACTCCTTCTTTACCTTATTGTTCTAATTCAAACAATCAGCCATACTTTTGAGTACCATTACTACCATCTTGTCATTACACAATCTGTCGTTAGCAACTCATATTCTATAATCTTAGAGTCACCCCATTTATCTTTTAGTTATAGTTTCTTCTTTCACGTTCTGTTCGTTTGACTATTAGTCAATTCTAGAATACACTTCTATTAACCGTAACTTCCATGTGTCTTTCTTTAAACTTTGGCTGACATATCATTATCAAACCTTTTCCTTACTATTCTTTCCTCTTTCCCACCAAATCTTTCTTAATCTTCTTCACAATTCGTTGATCATTTTAATTTGATTGCTAATTGTGTGAAACCTTCCGATTCAGCCGTTCTGTTCAGCCACTTCCGGCCGAGCGTTTTTCCACACTTCCGTTCACATTGCAAAAAAGAATATGTAAGCATAACGATGTGTTTCAACCTGATTTGACTTATACCAAGTCATGTACTTGCCAGTACAGACTATGATAATACATGACTCGCCATCTTGGCTATTTCTAAGATTCAAAATACCTGTAGTAAGAGTCTAGTTTATTACTAATGTAAAATGCAACCCTTTTAAGGGTACACCCGGAACTCGCACCCACGCCACCACCCTCGGATGTTTGTAATGTCAAATATGACTAGTTACTTTAAACCATGAATTAAACCTTATTCAATTGTTTCTATCGACTTGATTTGTCAGTTGCATTGATCTTTTTTGGTCACGTATAACCAAAATTTATCGTATTATTATTCGTATTGTCAATCGTATAACTGAAATGGAAAAGTCTCGAAGTTTCCGGCTTCTCCACAGTTTTGCAACTTTTCCACATAGCGCCAGTATAATAGATAAACCACCTGTTTATTACTAAGGTTAAATGATTTTCATTTATCACTCAATTTCTAACAAACGGCTAAATTGTGTATGTCTTTTCCGACCGGTAAATCATATCATTTGATTAAAATATCTCTTTTCTGACTAATTATCTCTTATTTTACATTGTAATTAAACCTTCAAGTTGCAAATAATACTATGCAACGCAACAACCGATTTAACCTTTTTCAAATCAGTTTTTATTTTTTATTTTTTGATTCAATTGAATGATCACTAATAATTTTATACTCTTACATATGGATGTATTGTCATTCAATTTTTAATCAGTTGGAATATAGGGGTATAAAAAGCATTGCAATTTACCCCTATATTCTGAAAATATTTTAATGTAATCATCATTCAATACAATCAATCATCACTCAATACAATCATAAAATATTTCGCAATTTTCATAATTAATCATGGTCTCTATTTCTAATATAGTTGAACGTTCAGGTAATGAAGTACTTCAAGTTAATCCACCCAGTTCTAAAATCGATATTCATTTAACTAATCATGGTTCAGATTGGTTATGGGCAGCATTCTCAATTTTTGCCTTATTTGCAATTATTCATGCTTTCATTTATGGATTTACAAGTTCAAGAAAATCAGCTTTGAAAAAAACTTTATTAGTTGTTCCTTTATTTACAAATGCTATCTTGGCTTATACTTATTTTACTTATGCTTCAAATTTAGGTTATACTTCAACTGAAACTGAATTTAAACATGTTGGTACTGATGAAGCCCTTTATAGAAGACAAGTATTTTACGTTAAATATATTGGTTGGTTCTTATCTTGGCCTTTCAATTTATTTGTTATTTCCATTGCCACTAATACCTTAACTAGTTCAGTTGTTTCTTCCACTGGTGAAAGTTTAACTCAATTAATTGGTATCATTTCAAATTTACTTGCAAAATTATTAGCTACTGAAATTTTCGTATTAGGTTTACTTATTGGTGGTTTAATTCATTCAACTTATAAATGGGGTTATTTTACTTTTGCAGTCACAGCTCAATTATTTGCTATTGCAATTCTTTCAGTTAATGTAATTAAATCATTCGGTAATTTATCATCAAATAAATTATCAAATTTTATTATTATTTTTCAATTAATTGTTTGGATCTTATACCCAATTTGTTGGGGTTTGAGTGAAGGTGGTAATAAAATCCAACCTGATTCTGAAGCAGTTTTCTATGGTATTTTAGACCTCATTACTTTTTCATTTGTTCCAACTTCTTTAACTTGGTTGAATATTAAAAATCTTGATGAAGATTTTTTCCATAACGTATTTAAAAAAAATCTTTACTCTGAAAAATCAATTCCTGATTCAACTCCAAGACATAGTGGTGATACAGCTGTTCCTTCTGTTCCTGCTGTATCAACTCCTGAAACTACCGAACCTGCAGTACAAACTGAAACTGTTTAGTTTTTTAACTTAAAGGTTTTACTCAATTCTACAGAATTCTTTAATTAAATACCCCTTCACCCTAATAATTATGTTTAATATTGTTACTGTTAATAATTTTCTTTACTTTGACAATATTTTTTCTTCTTCTCTTCCCTATGATTTATGTTTTGATAAAGTTTCTTACTGATTTTCTAATTCTTCATGTGTGTTGCACCAATTAATATTTTCTTTTTTTCTTTTTTATGGTCTATATGCACTATCAATAAATATTGTTTTTAAATCTATTATGAAATTAGTTTTGTAACTATTAAAAGGTTTACTTAATATAAATATGTATATAAATATGAGATATTTCTTAAAAATTAATAATTTTCATAGTTCCATAACCAACAGTAACAATAATCGTATAGGCAATAATTGAACTTGGAACAC
Organism: Soucietia sequanensis; assembly: GCA_030557975.1. Lineage (NCBI taxonomy): Eukaryota > Fungi > Ascomycota > Pichiomycetes > Serinales > Metschnikowiaceae > Soucietia > Soucietia sequanensis. The sequence goes on along the minus strand of JANIJN010000070.1, from coordinate 18,876 downwards.
CTCTTGTAATGAAAGTACCAACAGTTAAATAAGGTTTACCAAATTCATCTGTCATACAAATAGCAGTAACATTGGGGAAACCAGAAGTTGGTAAACCCATAGCTGCTGAACATAATAAAGCACTTGCCATAATTAATAATCTTGGATGAGGTTCAGGCATTGCATTACCAACTTCTGAAACTAATGGAATTATAATTAAAGCAGCTACTGTATGACTTACAAAAGTTGCCATTGTTAAAATTAAAAGACCAAAAGTTAAAGTTACACCAAATAATGAAAAATCTTCAACTTCATGTTGAATTGTAACAGCAATTTTAGCTAATAAACCAGATGAAGCAACTGCTTTACCTAAAGCAGTACCACCCATTGCTAAGACAACAATATTCCAAGGATAATTATTAAAATCTTCTGTTGTAAGTAAACCAGGACCAAAAAATAAAATTATTGGAATTAATGCAATTATACCCATTTCACCAAATACACCTTCTAATTTTGAAGCAATACACCATAAAAATATAGTACCAATTGTAACAACAATAATATACCATTGAATACCAGTAAATTTATCATCAATAGTTCTAATAGCTACCAATTGAGTATTCTTTGAATTACAATTAAAAGTAAGTAATAAAAATCCCCAAATTAAAATTAATGAAATTATACAAATTGGTAAAGCAATGATAAACCATTGATCCCAAGTAGGTGGAGGATCCATTGAACCAATTGCAATCATATTTTGAGGTGAAGCAATTGGACTTGCCATACCACCAATATTTGAAGCTAAAGCAATTCCTAAGATTAAAGCATTAATAAATTGAGATTTTTTTGGTAAAGTTCTTAATAATGGTTGAATTAATGAAAAACAAAGTACAGGAGCAGCAACATTTGAAACCCACATTGATGCAAAAAGTGCTACACCCATAATAGTTAATAATACGGTTGATGGTTTTGTACCTGCTTTTGATAAAATCCAAGTTGAAATTAATTTTGCAATATGATATTTTGATAAACAAGCAGCAAGAGTAAAACCACCTAATAATAAAAGTATAACTGAATTCCACATTGTACTTAAAATATATTTTGAAGAATCAACAGTATTCATAACTGAACCATCAGTATTTTTTAAAATATCTAAACTTACAATTAATAAAGGAATTAATAATGAAGTAACAAATAATGGAATTGTTTCAGTAGCCCATAATAATGAAGAACAAATTAATAAAGCAAAACAATTTTTTTGTTGTTCATCATCAAATGGACTAAAATTTAATAAAACAACAGTTATTAAAATAATTGTAAATAATTTAATTATAGTTGGATTTTTAATTGAAATATTAAAATTCTTTAAAGTTAATGAATTTTTACTTGTCTTTTCACCATCTTCATCATTATTTGTTGAAGATGATTTTAATCTTGAATTGGCAGCATAGGTTTTCCTTTCTAAACCAATCATATCTCTCCAAACGGTATTTCTTTCCCAGACCACATGTTCTCTTAAATGAATTGATAATTCTGATTTTGCTGATTGTAAATCATCACCATGATTACAAATTAAAGCATATAATTTAATTAATGAAGAAATATTATCATTTACTTTATCAATAGTCGATTTTTTAAAAATGATTGATTTATTGGGTAAATTATTTAAATAATCATCTTTTAAATTTGTATTCAAAGATTTATCAAATTTTTTCAAAGCTTTTTTAAAACCAGTTTGATTAAGATCAATAAAAGATTTTAATTCTGATAAAGTTGTAAATAACCCAATAACTCTTTTTCTTAAAAAAACTCTTGTTTCAGATAATAATATTAATTGAGGAGGTAAACCATTGGTTGAATCATTATTTATGGTACTCCAAATAGTTGGAGTTTTAGGAGATTTTAGATATTTATCAATTGATTTTACTTGATCTAAATTATTTTGTTCATTAATATCATCTCTTGATTTACGACGACCTCTATATTGTTGATCAGGAAGTATAAGATTATCATTTTCATTAAGATCATCATCATCATCATCATCTTCATCATCATCTTCATTTTGAGTAGTAAATTCTGTATCGGGATCATTTGAATATTCATCATTATGAATAGGAATACTTGAATTTGAATTTTTGATTGAATTAGATCTTTTTTTATTACTATTATCATCATTTGATTTATTCAAAGAAAATTGATTTAATGAAGAATCACCTTGACTTAAATCACGTTCAAAATTTTCAATATCAATAATTAAATCCTCAATATTTTTAAAAATAAAAGATTCTTGAGTTTGATAAAATGAATCAATTTTTTTCAATTCTGAATCTAAAGCAGCCAAGAAAACAATTGATGGATCTTTAATATTGGTAATTTCATTAGAAACAAGATGAGAAGATTCTTCAATATCAAAAGATTGATTTTTAAGAGAATCTCTTTGTAAAGAATAGATTAATTTTTTTAAAGTTGTATAAGCAATATATTTCGAAGACCATTCAGGTACAGCATTGAACTGTAAGGAATGAGAGAATTTCATTTATTGATGTGAATGAATATTAGGATTTAGATTAGGACTTAGATTAAACTTGGATTAAGTGATAAATAAACAGATGAATGTCTGAGTACGTTGATAAATGAAGAATGAGACTATATCAAAAGCATATAGGTAATGAGTTATCAAATTTATGGATATATGCAAATGTAGGTTAAATAAATCAAACTGTTGTATTGTTATCTTGTATTCTTATCTTTTATTCTTGTTGTCTGTCGAAGGGGAATCTATAATGTTCGTTTCAAGTGCCGATAAATTAGATGAAACAACGCGGTGAACGACTAGACGAATGATATGTGTGTACGCGAGTGATTGTATGAATATATGGTTAAGTTAGCTTGATAAGTGATTTCTTTATCTCTGATTTTTCTGTGTGTTTTTTTGATAATGGAAAAGTGTTGGTGATCACTGGGTGTTTGTAGACTTCCCAATTGGGCAGCGTGAGTATGCTCGGGCTTTCATACGTAAGCGAATACAACACTATACCACTCTAAACAGGTTTAACACTAGCTTTATTTCACTACAGAATACAACAGAGCAGTCATGGGGTTGGGAGTGTGGTGTAGTTCAATCCACACGGTTTGACAAGGTATCGAGTAAAGATCACGTAAGATAAGAGAAGCCTTACTGAATCTTATATTAAAACGAGAAATACGTTGATAAGCATCGATAAGCCAGTCATACTGTTTCTTACTGTTTCTTACTGTTCATCGTCTATAACAACAGTATCTGCTCATCCATTCATCTCTCATCTATTATATTATATTCTATTCATTTATTCCATTCATTCAGTTATCTATTCATTTATTCTATTCATCTATTCATTTATATATCCTAGACTGCCTAATCGGGCAGTGTATTCCAATCCCCTTCTTGTTCCCTCGAAAAGAAAATGAAAAATTAGAAATGAAATAAAGTGACAATTACTTCTACTCTTCCTCTAATACTCTGTTCCCATTACTCTTCCTCGATTGCTCGATTACTCTGCTCTATTTCCACAGCTTCATTGCTCTAGTAGCATGTAGTGTAGTATAGTATAATCACCCCGTATATCTCTCCTTCCTAAATTCTCCGGTTTTTCTAATCTCGCCTTTAATTTACTTGATTTTCCCCCTCCTTTTCCACCTCGATTTTCCCGTGTCGCCCACACTTTTCATAATCTACAACTAAATCTAAATCTAAATCTACATCTTCATCTACAAATAATTTGAAGAATACCCTCATTCCAATCATCAAAGTATCTTACTCATTTCCCATCTGTCTGATCCTGTTTAATCATAGATTAAAACTTCGGTCAATCTAGATTTATGTCCCTAAGACACCAATTACATTCATTAATAACTAATCAAGATTTATCTTCTCCAATATCCCATAATTCACATTATCATTCCTCTTCTTTATTATCCTTGTGGAACTCCTACTCTCATCATCAAAAACGAAATATCCTAGTTTCAATTTCAATCTTATTATCCTTGTCGTATTATATCCTAAAACCTTCCTTATTTCCTCCTCCTGCTAATTCCAATATGTTCACTAAAAGACCTGATAAATATACTACTGGTCTCATTAATATGAGAAATGATTGCTTTGCCAATTCTTCTTTACAAGCTTATTCTGCTTTACCTGGTTTCACCGACTACTTAAATAAATTCATCATTTCTTTTAATCAACTTTCTCATTTCATTATCGATAATAAAATTAATATTAATGATTTTATTTCTTCAAAAGATATAAGTAATATAGCAAATTCAAAATTTAAAAGTAATAATCTTAAATATAAATTCGATATCCCTCTTCACATCTCCCTAGCAAGTTTAATTAAAAAATTACAAGAAACTCAAATGACTTCAAGAACAATTAGTGTTTGGACTTTTCTTCACTCTTTAGAAAAAATTTTTAATGCCAAAATTTCAAAATCCCAACATGACGCTCAAGAATTAACTCAATTAATTAATGAAACTTTAGAAAATGAAAATATTAATCTTTTAAAAATTTTAAAAAAATTAAAACAATCAATTCATAATTCAAATCATAATTTAGATTCAATTATTATACCTGAATTTCCCTTTGGTGGTTTAATCTTATCTCAAATGAAATGTTTATCTTGTTCTCATGTTTCAAAACCTCATTTCTCCCCCTTTCTCATGGTTACTTTACATGCTCCTCAAAAAATTTCAACCGATTTAGAAACTTTACTTAATGAAAATGAACTGGAGTCAATTGATGGTTATCAATGTTTAAAATGTCGTGTAAATAAAATCGTGGAAAATGAATCAAATTTACCTCAAATTTCAAATGATTTGGTTAATCAATTAATTGATTTAAATAATGAAAAACAATTATTTATTAATGAAGATTTATCATCTGATTTAGAAAATTTTATCAAAAATTATAATGTATCAAAATTAGATATTTCAAAAATTACTTCAACCGTATTTAGAAAAACTCAAATTTTAAAACCTCCAAAAGTTTTCGGTTTACATTTATCAAGATCAGATTTTAATGGTGTGGATATAACTAGAAATCCTTGTAGAGTTTCATTTAAAGATAATTTAAATTTATCTATTGGTCAAGAATATCACGATCAATTAAAACAATTTCAAGCTGCTGCTACTCAAGAAGAAGAATTTGAACAAAAAAATATCAAGTCAAATATTTTAACCACGGATGAAGATGATATGGAAGATGAAGAAGTTCAAAGAGAAGATATTGAAGAACGTGGTGATGATGAGGATGATGAAGATGAGATTACTGAAGGTACTGCTACCGAAGGTGATGATGACGATGATGATGATGATGATGAAGACGATAATGATTCAGTTACTTCTGCAGAATCAATTGAACCTTCAATCATTACAAATGCTACACTCAAAAATAACAACAATACAAGTTCAAAATCAAATTCAGCTTCAACATCTATGAATGCTAGTTCAAGTAAAAATTCATCAGACTTGGCATCAAATTCAACTACTTTAAAAGCTCCTGAAACTTTAAATAATGCTCCTATTACTGAAGATCAAACTGATCATTTAAAACATCACTTCAAAAGTTTTAAATTTAATGATAATGATATTTATAAATATAAATTAAAAGCCGTTATCAGACATCAAGGTTCTCATACCCAAGGTCATTATGAATGTTATAAACGTAAACCTCTATATGTTAAAGATAAAGATGGTACTATTTTTAAATTATCTCCTGAAGTTAATGAAGATGTTTTAAGTGATGCTGTTTTTGATGTTACACAAGTAACTGATGAACATGAAAAATCATCTGCTATAAATCAATTATCAAATAATAATCCTGACAATTCAATTACAAAGGAAAATAATATTAACAATAATAATAATGGAACTTTAAAATCAGTTACAACTAATGATTCAACGTCAACAACCATTACTTCAGGTAGAAGAAGAAAATTTTCACTCTCATTAAGTGGTTCAAATAGTAATAATAGTACAAATGATAATGGACCTCCTTCAAATTCAATTGATTCAACAACATCAACATCACAATCAACAAATGATCAACCTCCTTCAATTTCAGAAGAAGAAGAATTCAATAATGCTGGTAATCATGGTACATTTCGTAGAAAATTTTCAAATATGATGGGTCGTAGACCATCAATTGTTCAAGCTGATCCTGAACATGCAAATATTCAAGAAATTATGCATTCTGGTTTAACAACTCCTGCTGAATTATTAGTTGATGATTTAGAATCAGGTTATTTTACCCAAGCAAATATTGAAAAATCAATGAATAATTTAACCATAAAAGATGAACAAAACAAATTAATGGTTGATGCAAATAATATTAATAATAAACCAAATAATAATAATAATAATAAAGTTAAAATGAAAAAAATTCCAACTTTAATAAAACATCCATATTGGAGAATAAGTGATGCTCAAGTTACAGAAGTTTCTCGTGCTTCTGTATTATGTGAAACTGAAAGTGTTTATATGCTTTATTATGAAAGAGTTGATAGAAAACAAGTTAAAGGACATTAATAAAATTCAAATCATATAACTTCAATATCTTATTATCAAAATGTTATAAATTATAAAACATAAAGACTTTAAAACAATTTAAGTTTAATATTACAAGTAAGCATCATGAACTAGTATACCATATTAACATGTCTTATCACAATCAATTTTACGTTTAGTGTCGTTTTAAAGCAGACTTCTTCAACCAATGGACTATCCCGTTAAAAATTTAGCTTCTAAATTTGTTTGTTTCCCAAAATCAATATTGCATCGTCATATGGCTCATGTTGTTTCTTTTTTAAATTTTCAAACTTTTTATTTCCATTCATTCGCTTAATTGAACATTTCGCTAACTTTGTATATATCATTTTTATAGATTATATATGTAAAAACAAACTACATTAAATATGTGCCCAATATATTTACTCAACGTGTCTTCCATTTTGAATTCTCTTCAGGATTAGTACTCTAGACTCTTAAAATATTTTGATGTTATCGCGTCACAAAAAAAAATAAAAATAAAATTTAACTTGATCAAAAAAACATTTGATTAAATTGAAATGATTCAATATGGTTGTAAAACGAAAAAACATAAATTTATCATTTTATAGTACACACCCATATGTATACATATATATAATCAAACTTAGTAACACCCATCAATGTCAATTAATCGACAGAGTTTAAAACCCCCTGCAAAACCCACATCAAATACTTTATTCCCATCACCTAATTCAGCTCAACGAGTTGCAACTAGTAATAATGGATTAGGAGTTCCTCAGAAACCAACAAGGCAAAAGATTGCATTACAACCAGGACATTCTCCGTTGGATTGGGCTGAACTAAATAGAACATCTCCTCGTCATATACTAAGAGGCGTTCCACCTGAAACTCCCCCACCTCCTTATATTCGTATAAGTAAAGATGAGTTAAAATCCCATAAATCAAAAGATGATTGTTGGACCTGTATAAATGGCAAAGTTTTCAATATAACTCCTTATATTAATTTCCATCCTGGTGGTGTTGATGAAATCATGAAATGTGCTGGTAAAGATGGAACAACATTATTTAATAAATATCATAGTTGGGTTAATGCTGATAGAATGTTAGAAAATTGTTTAATAGGTGTAATGATGAAGTGATTTCTAAAACATATTACTCAATTTTACATATTCATTTCTTTATCTAGTGTTCTTGGTTTTACTTCTCTATAAAATGTTCGTCTTATTCAGACAATCTGGTTATTTCTTCAATATATATATCTTCATAACTGTTTTTAACTTAAAATGGTGGATACCCATCTATAACCAAAGTATCAAGATCCCAATCATGATCTTCTTTAGGAATATCATCAACAAGTTGTTCTTTTAATCCAATCCCCAATAAATTTGGCTTTTCACCAAATTTTTCATTATATACATTTAAAAATTCATCATAAAATCCAGCTCCATGACCTAATCTTTTTTTTGTCTTGGTAAATGCAACCCCAGGGATAATTATCATATCCAACTTACCATTGTCCATTATATCCTCACCTTCTAATGGTTCTAATAATTGAAATTTACCTTGTGGTTTTAATTGTGTAACAGCTTCAAAATTAGGTACTTTTAACATTATCAAATGATTATTTTTACGACCTGTTGTTTTATCATTAACACATTTCGGAAGATAAACTTCTTTATTCAATTCGTAGCAAAGTTTTATCAAGTTTAATGTTTGTACTTCCATATGAGGCATATTCATATAAAGAGCAATTTTTTTTGCATTATTGAATTGAGGTAATTTAATTACTGTCTTTGAAATATTAGTCGATTGTGTTTCAATAGAATTTGGTGATAATTGATTGAGTTTCTTCTTGACTGCTACTCGAAGCTGTCTTTTGGCATTCTTTATCAAATTTAAATTAGACATTCGTTGCTGGAAGACCTTCAACTTATAATGCTGCTTAAGTCAAAATAGGTTTAAATTTGATAATTTTATTTTTTTGATCTATTTTTTATTTTTTTTTTTTTATTTTACCTTTTTTTATGTTCATTTTTGGGTTATTAACTTATTTTTCAAATTACATGTCAACTGACGAATCTATAATGACGTTAAGATTACAGGTAGTTTGATGTTTTTATCATGACTTTCACTTATTTATATACATATATGAGAAAAAGAAACAACTTATCAATGTTATTTCCAAGCATACTTATACACCATATGTATGGTAGCACATGTAGTCGTTAATCGTTATTGTAATTATTATGATAGTTTGATTTGAGCATTATTCATTATCTTCACTCTACTAATATCGTTCATGATACTTTGAATTAGTAGTTACTTTTATGTGCTAACTTGAACTTTCTCATCAAATCTAACTGACTTTCTCCTTTCACCCAAATGATCAAGTGGTTCTTCTAAATCAATTTCTTGATTACCAATTAATTCTTTTGTTTCTGCCAACATGTTTCTTATATCTGCTTTATCTTTTCCTTGTGATGAACTTGATTTTCTTTTTTGTTGTGAATTTTTATCATCTTTACATTTTTGACAATTACAAACGAACCCCCAATTAACTCTAAGTTCCCTTTGTCTTTGTTGTAAAGTATGTGTAGGATTAACGTAAGTAGTTGTTAATTCTTGATGTGCTTTTATATCTCTAGCAGCAAACACTTTTAATCCATCAGTTCTTGAGGTTGTAGATATTTCAACAGTGGTATTTGGTGAGCAATTATGATTTAAATGAGATTGTATGAGGTAAATGCATGAATCTACATTATTTATATTATAAGTCCCCATCATATATAAAAATTCTTCGTAAGATATTTCTCCATTTTCATCAGCTTTTGGAAATACCTTTCTAAATTTCTCATATCCTTCTTCCCATAAAGTTTCTTGTTGTTCTTGAACGAACAAAGCACCACCTGAAAGACTATCAAATGCTCCGGCTGATGAATTTAAGGCCTTATATCTAGTGGCTTGTGAAACTCTAGCCATTGCCTTAAACTGACGAAGTTTTACATTACTTTTATCAGTCACAATGGTAGCGTAAATGATAGCAATGGCATATAATGCATTCCATTGTTCTGTAATACAATAATTTTGTAGTTCAATGAAAGCTTCAGAATTAATTGGTTTAATTTTTTTACTTGAATGAGGATTATAAATATTATGTTTCAATTCACCATGAATATTAGCATTAATTTTTTTACAAGTTTGTGAACACCAAATTTCAGGACAAACGTTACAATCTAATCCTCTCAAAATTGATTTACCTGAAACTCCACCTCCTGATTGATTCAAAAGCTTCCCACAATAAGAACATGCTTTTCCCAATTTGATTAATTCAGCATTGGCTAATGGTGGTACATAAAATAATTGAGATTCTTCCCAGATTAATTCTCCCTTTTTGATATCTGTTTTGGCATAAAGCCCTTTTCCTCTTTTTGAAGTCATAACTATTTCAACTTTTGCAGGCAATTCTATATCTGGTGTAATTTCTGATTTAATATCTTTAACATAAGTAAATTGTTCATTAGCATTATTTGTAAGTAAACCATAATTCTTCAATAACGTTTTGACTCTTTTTTCAGATACTGACCAATTAGGATGATTTTCTTTGACTAACGTATGTAATTTTCCCACTCCTAATGATTCAGTAGAGGGATCAATTTTCCAAATAGATATCACAGCTTCAACAATTTGTCTTTCGTGTGGAACTATAGGAGTTTCTGATTCAATTGTTGAGTCGTTTATCGCTATGGTTTCTATTTTGTGAGACAACCCATTCGCATCTTCTTGAGTCATCTTTGGATTGAAGTGAGAAGCTTAATGATATGGACTTTGTAGACTTCAAATTAAAAACTGAAATTTTGATATCAACAATTTACTTCTCAAAAATCAAAAAGATTAAAATGTCGCATCGAATTTTTTTTTTTTTTTCTTCTTATGACGTTTTTGTGGTTATAAGATTTGGCTCCAAAAATTACAGAATATTTATGATATCATTAATATTCATTCAAATGGTAGACTGCAATATAAAGAAAATGAGTTTACATAGTGCTATTTATTGATGGCAGGGGATAGATTTTAATTTAATATAATGCTTCTAGCGTTAGTTGGTTTGGTCAGCGTAGTTGTATCGCTCTTTAATCAAATTTATGGAATAATTAAAATGGTAACCACTTTTTGATGCCAGCCCCCTCAAGTGACTTAGATGCTCTTCCGGTGTCATGTAATATAGCTTCACTCTTAACCAATACTTTTTCATTTTGTGATTCGATGACACTTTCTAATGTTATAGTTTTTTTATCTTTCAATGAGCCCTCTTTCCGTTTTGTTTTGACAATCAAAAACTGATTAGCAAAACTTGGATATTTATAAGATATGCTTAAATTTTCCACTTTAAAATCATCTTTCAAGTTTGAGTCCGTTACGCTTGATAAAGAGGCATTTCTTTTAAATGTTTCATTCAAAATTGTTGCAATCATTCCGCCATGTACAATGAATGGATAGCCACATAATCTATGACCAACGTGAATGATTGAGATCCCCTCGTTTGTCTCAGTGTTGTAAAATATAGCTGGCTTAATCAAAATTCCTCCTGGTTTTGCTAATGTATGAGTATGTAAAGATGGTTTGTTGTATTCTTCTTCACTCTTAATTTTCGAGTGAATTTCTTGACTATCCAAAATATTTCTATCCAAGTTTTCCCAAGAATTCAATTTAATCCATTTATCACCACTTTGTGAATGTGCTAATTTTTGATATATTGGTAAGTTTTTCATTTGATATTCTAACTTTACCGGCAAAAGTTCATCTTTGGTCAAAGCATCTGTAAACTCTTCATAATAATCAAATAAACTTTCGTTGTACGCTAAGTAAGCACCGATGGCAAAGAAAACCGAAGTTATTTTCCAATTGATATACTTTTTGTTGGTTTTGGGTAAATGATCGAATGGAGAATCAAGCTCTGATCTAGTTACATAAGTTCTTTTATTTATGACAATTGGCAAACCCTTCAGGTTATGTGAGTTGAAAATGAGCTTCTTGAGTCCCACAGCTCTAAAAAAATTTTGTCTTCTTATGTGTAGCATATTCAATATTGTTGAAGTTCGAAGTTTCATGGTATATTATGATACCCTTAATCTGATTGATTTGACTTTAAAAATTGAAGTGATATGGTTTTTGCACGACCCACCACCCATATATCTAATTTTTTTTTTTTTTTTTGATTTTTTTTTTCTTTTTGCTTTATATTATCATTTGCAGCTTATCGTAATGAGCTATATAAAGTGGAGAAAGCTCGTCTTCGTCATTAAAGTTGGCAGCAGTGAGTTAGGTATATAAGAAGTGATTAAATTGCTACTTTGAATTGTCTCTTGGAATGTTGTAGTCCACTTCATATAAATTATTAAATAACATTGAAACTCGAGTTTTGGTACCAACTGTTATTTAAAACTTCTGTTCATTCGTTTACTTTGAATGAAGATTAAGCTTAGACAGAGGGTATCAGTGTTCTTTTTTTCACAGTGATACATTTTGAAATTCATTTACTCAAAATCAATTCCGGGAGTAGTTGAATTTTTCTAAATCAACGCTCATTTTACAATTCATAGATTGATATTCATTTTTTTGGAATATCTTCATTTAAAATCGACTTATCGAAGTACTTCAAGTGGGCCGTATTTTTCTTGAACAGTTCATTGCACCGATATACGTCTCTCGAACCTTTTTTAAGTTGAAGGCTATTAGTCCTAAGAACATTCAAACCTCGATCAACAAAATCAAACTCACTACTATATTGCCTCAATTTAAGCGGAACCATTCTCGGCCCATGACATCTGTAGACAATACAGTCAGTTACTTTCAATGCCTTAGAAAGTCGTGCTTATCAGAATGATATTCGAATCGAGTTAGGGCTAATAAATTTAAAGGACTAATCACCTATAGTCAGAAAAAATATTTCGAGTTCTCATCAAAATTTTTCACCAAGTTTGAGCTAGAATTCAAGGGCCCTATATGACCTATCCAGTATTTTCTTCAAGTTGTATTTTGTGAAACTTGTTTCATGCGATAAAATAGCCAATATTTGTAAAGTCACTTCTTGTGAAGTTGATGAAATATCTCAATGGCGTCAAAAAAGCTTGACTCTAATTGGAAGATGAATTAATTTAAATGAAAGGAATACAAATTTAAATAGAAGAAATATGAATTAGTAAAAAAGAATACGGCTTTAAAAATAAAAAAAGAGATACGAATCCAATACGAATCAAAATTAAAGAAATAAGAATAAAGGAATATAAAAAATGAGTTGCGAAAAAAAACTTAAAATTATCTTGACAAAATTATAGCTCAGTGAGTAATACCACAAAACTGAATTATTGCTATAAGTAAAGAGATATCATTGGTATGCCGTACCGTATGTAGTCTCTTCGGTGAATTCATTAAAATATGATAGTCTATCATCATTGCCAAGGTAATTGCTTGACTCACAAATCATTTGAGTGCTATGTCTAAAGCTAAAATTAAAATATTGAGTATTGGTATTTTTGATCTAAAATATTTGAAGCGATAGATGTGATCCTTGCTTAATAAGATCGTATAACATTGAACGTATGTATTCATAAATCAGAGTGACTAAAAATTTAGGCCATGGTCTTGCGATATATTTAAGATTTGTAATCGTCAGCTTTTGTTTATTTGAAAGCTAATTGAAGCTGAGAACAGAGTTTTGATGATTCAATAATGCATTAATTATATCATGTTTTTTAGTAGATGAACATCGATAATTTCTGTAATGTACATGTACTTGAAAACACATAAAATATATCACAGAATGATTTGTTCACTATTGTATCCTAGACTCAATTAGTACTCGTGAGCTGCGTTTGGTAGAAAGTCATTTTCCTTATGCCTAATCTCAAAACCCCAGCAGCCTCTTACTATATCATATAGCTACAAGATCATAAACTGCATTGTAACAAATTTGCACTAGGGTCATAAAATAAATAAATTCTACAAAAATGGAAAAAAAATGTCGGTAATCGTTGAAATGATATGAAGTGAAATGAGATATGACTAGCTTATAGTCTATAAGGGGATAATCAATAATTCAATTCAAATTATTGTCATTAAGAGAAAAGTATGAAGTCAATTTAAATGCTTGTTATACGCTTACTTCTTACGACCTTTTTCAAGTGAGGATATTTTTATGAAAAAAAAATTAAAAAAAAAAGTACTCAAAAATTGATTTGGCTTGAAATTTTGCAACCTTCATGATTCCACCATCAATTATAGATCCATTCACTTATATTCTAGTCTAAGGTCCTTTTGATATTGATGTAACTTTGTGGTCTATTATAGTTTTGTTTTTTTTTACTTTTTCACTCAGATATATAAATCTAAATCTTCATCGGAAACCAGAGGAGCCTCAAAACTATGTACTCTGTAAATTCGATTTTAAAATATCTGCTATAAATCTAAGATTGCTTTGAGTCAAATACAAGGTTCTGCTTTTTGCTATTTGACGGATGTATACTTTCGGGTAATCGACGTGAATAATCTAAAAAATAACTCGTGGTGGCATAGCTTTTGTCTACCCAAAAGTAGTTTTTTTTTCACATTTTTTTAATAGATCGTATCTTCATCCTTTGAAACAGCCATGTGGGTGGTTAGTAATGATGCTCTTTCTTAATCATAAAAACCTTGATACATAACGTACTTCAATTTTCTCTTGTGAAGTATAACTTCAGACTTATCATAAACGTCATTAAAAAAAAAGTTCTGTTGAATTGAAGTTAGGGCTTGAAATTAGCAATGGCTAAGCAGTTAAATAAGTTTAGCTTTTGAAATAAGCCGTGGTGAAAATGGGTCATGGAAATCAAGGTGTGATAATTCGATGGGTATTCAATTTATGAAAAAAATAAATGACATGAATATATGCGTTTACCATTTCGATCAATTCTTATTTATTAAGTATTAAGACTAGATCATGAATTCTGATATAAACAAAGACTTGAATTAGATATCATTACAAGCTTTTGTAAATTGTTCTGTATTGAGTTGAGCATAAAGTTAGAATTCATCAAACAAATGTTTGTCAAAATAAGTTTATTTAACAAAAAGTCTTTAATCACAACAAATCCAAAAGTGAAATATTCAAAGTTTGACTATCTAAAAATTCTATTCAAAAAAATTTAGTGAGCTTTATTTGGCTCAGAGAAGCTGGAAATTTTGAGTTGAAGTTTAACTTCGACTCAGGCATGATTTTTTTTCAGATTCTTTGGTAAAACGAAATTCGCCAATTATACTTCATATTTCATCAATTTCACCACTTTCTCATCATTATTTTAGTCAATGCATTAATTACTATCAGAAATGGAGCCAAAAGTCATTCAGGTGTTGCAATTCAAGACTTCTAGCTAAACAACGCATTTTGATAAACGCTTTTGTTTCTGAATTCTAATTTGATATCTAATTTATTATAAAACAATATATATTTTTTTTTTGGTTACTTACCACTATGAACTTCTCAACATGAGGTGGGAAACTCATCTATTGATGTCATTCACTTTTTTATAAAGATTAAATCACCAATTAGCTTCAAATATGTGAATTTTATGTATTGAACTCACTTAACTCATTCAAGAGTCTCTTATCAGTTCATAACATAATAATATACAATTTTTTACTCTTTTTTACATTATTCTTGAAAATATTTCATTTTTCATAAAAATAAAGTTTATTATAACAAAAATTCTAATCTTACAGTTCTGGCATTTTACCTACTGAACAGATAATTCAGCACCACACTCAAAATAATTGAATTAGCAAATCAAATGGTAAGTTCTTTGTTTCTTATTTAACTGCGAAAACAAAGTAGACAGCTTCATAAATGATAAAGTTAATGAATTCATGCCATGTTGAAAAAAAATCATGGAGTAAAAAGTAGTCGAGCTAATCAATCTGTTGAATTTGAATGTTTCTATAACTTAAGATTGACATGATTAATAGTTGATTGGAACTTAATTAATAGTATAGTAAGGGTCACAATAGATGATATTGGGATATAGAACATAAGAGATAATTCTTAATCTCTATGACCATTCCCTTAATAGAAGATCACTGTCTCTTCATATTCCAGTGATTTCACTCTTCACAATCTTGAATTACCAATCATAAGGGATACATTACTAACTACAAACATACTACTAATATAGTCATTGCAACATTGGGTTAGAATTCTAGTGCGACATATTGTATAATGTAATATGTGACACTACAATAGTAATATTCAACACAATCATCGCTTATCATGGGAGATGGTACCGATCTAATCAAAGCTTATCATGGTTTAGATGTGATTCAAGAATAGTGTTTGCTATACTTCTATTGTTCAAGACTTCTTACTAAACAACTTACTTTGACAAACACTTGATTTTCAGCTTCTCCTTTGGAAGTACTTCAGTATAGCACATTTATGAAATATTCTGAAAGTTTCTTAATTAATCACTTTAGTCCATATCCATTATTCGATGTAATTTTCTCAAAATGAGGTAGAAACTTTACTTATTTATCTAACGTACTTCTTTATATGTTGTATTAAAGTTGAAATTTCGAATTAGCTCTGGTTTTGTGATGTTGTAAAGGGTCAATCGATGAAGATAGCCATGTTTTAAATGGCTATTGTAAACATGTAATAAGCTGATTGGTAATTACAATCGTATGGAAAGTCAATAACATAAAGGAATGATGTTTCCCACCACTGTGATCGATACCAAATTCATCACTTACAATCGCAAGGTATCATCTTTCAACAATTACTTTCGATTTCAAATGTGTTAACTTACCTATTTTCTACCCATATCTTTCATCAGTTGCAACAAACGTTATAGCAAACTTTATAATAGTTTCTCTTCTGGACTTTCCTCGTGCTGTTACGGAAGACCTTTGTTTTAATTGACAAAAAGTAAATTCATATTACCCCATTTTTTGTAAATTTTTGAAGCTCATAATTCAGCACCATATTTGGCAAAACTGTTCAAACTTAATACATCAACTAAACACTTTTGCATTACATATCACAATAAATACAATCTGTATTCAGTACTTTCAATTTATAAAACCATCCGCATAAATGACCACACCCTTATCTAATGGCAATATTAACATTGTACATTTCTAACGAGGCTGGCTAATCGTGATGGCTAATAATATTATTTCAACGTTTACTGTAACTGATCGGCCGTTGATGATATGCACCTTAATCATGGCTTATTTCGGAACGCAATACAATTCCAACAGTTTGAATTCAAGATCAGTATTAAACAAAGTAGAACTTACCTTGTATTGGATATAATCAAAAAATTCAGTTCGTCTATCTCTTCCGACAGCCTTCTTAAAGTTCTCTACATCATTCAAATAATTTCGACTCCGTATACTGGTCCATTTGGTTGTCCTCTTTATATTCCATACTTTAATTTCTAATCCTATTCTGTCACCAGATTTATTCAATATTGATTTTCTCAAAGACAGTTTAAGCTTTGAAATTCCTCTAAACTGTATCACTAATACACGAACTTGTAAATTTATTTTGCGATATGTTTTTCTAAGATCATTACGAAATCCTTATCACAGAGCTGTTGCTTAAAATTTGATCTTGACTAACTTCACTGTTGAATATTACTATTGTAGTTTTACATATTACTAGTATTCAATAAGTCTCACCAGAAAATCTAGAATATTCTAGTAGGACAGAATATTCTAGTATAATGTTGCAATTTCAACATCTAGAATATATTGGTTTGAATGACTATTGCATAATAGTAATATGTTAGTAATATCCTTATGATTGTAATTCAAGATTGGGAAGAGTGGGATCGCTGGAATATATATAGACAGTGATCGCCACTTTTCTAGTAAGGGAATGATCATAGAGATTAAGAGTTATCATATTCTATATAATAATAATATCTATTGTGTCCCTTACTATACTACTAATTAAGTTCCAATTAACTATTTACTATGTCAGCTTCCACGATTAGAAACATCCACCTTCAACATTAATTATGTCAAACTTGAGCTATAGAAAGGTCTAGTTTCAACATTCACGATTCTATCGTGGTCATCCTCTCAATCTACGATGATGCAATTCGCTAGTATCAAAACATTCATTTTCTCTTCATTTCTGATCAACGTACAGACATCTATTAAATGAGCATCGATTATAGATTTCCAATCTCCTTCCTTATTTTTTTCAATTAGTCAACATTTGAACTAAATGTGACAAACAACGAATAATCAGTTACGCTCGTAGCCAAAATTGTTAGTATAATTCAATATAGAGGATACTTTAGATGTTAGGAAAGAGGAAAAAGGAGACGAAATAATTCTAGTACCCCAACGATCGGATGTCCCTATAGGCCCCTTGAATTCAAATAAGCGGAGAATAAGGTTTGTCTCGTTATGTCTCACGTTAGTTGCCTTCTCTCTTGATATTCTATCTGCTGAACTTTCAGATGTTTTAATTGTTGAAGAAGATACTGAAATTTTACTTGAATACTTAATTTTTTTTTTGGCTGTCTGATTTATATTTGTAGTCGGAGAATAGTAATCGCGGTTTGATCGCAGTAGCATATGTATTGAGATACATGCTTCTTTAGTAATACAAGACTTCTTGTAATTAGACACTTTTGATATAAAGTTGAGCGATAACCTATAGTACAAAGTTTATCTTAATAGCCATTTAAATAGTGTTTGTAATTTGATTCAACAACATGATCTTAGCTGATAACTTTAGAAGATTTCAAGTTACTTTGGCGGCATACTGACATTTCAATCATTATAGGACAGGAGTTTAAATTGTTTGTCTGGGTTCAACTTTCCCATGTTACGTGGAATGTATGTAATCCTTATTGCTATCTAAATCAGATCTCTATTAATCACCATAAACAGAATTTATAACATTTCAAATTCATTGAACACCATCGCATCACAAAATTGCTTCAAAGCTCGCTTGATATAATACGAGCTATCTAAAAGTGAGTTATTCAGATTAAACCGTAGTATTACCAAGACTAAGTACAGCTCAACTAATAAAAAGGCTCGTGATCGAGCCTGAAGTGGTATCTTGCGCGACAGCTATTATACCGTGTAGCAATGAATACACTATTTACCTTGTCGCTAATTCAATGGTTTTATTTTTGAATCTTTTAGCTACTCCTTACTTTCGACTTTTATTGTTGAATGGCAATGTTGAATATTACTATTGTAGTTTTACATATTACTAGTATTCAATAAGTCTCACCAGAAAAACTAGAATATTATATGCAGGACAATAAATGTCCTATTAGAATATTCTAGATTAATGTT